>JAUMHM010085185.1:0-11800 GCA_032362435.1 Melikaiella ostensackeni
AGGTATCACAGAACAAATAGGAAGAGTTCTCAATAAACACAACATCCATACCATATTTAAACCACCTGCGAAAATAGAACAACTTCTAAACAACCCTAAAGATAAAAAGGCACCTCTCAGTGATCCGGGAGTATATAAAATCCCTTGCTCTGGTGGCAAAGTCTATATTGGAGAAACCGGGAGAGCGGTGAGCCAACGTGTAAAAAAACATGAGATTAAAGTGAGGCTGAAACATTTCACGCAATCAGCACTAGCTGAGCATCGGATCGAGACAGGACATAGGATTTCGTTTGACAAAACAACCGTCATCGCAAAAACTTACAATATTTTTCCAAGAAAACATACAGAAGCAATCGAAATCTTAAAAGACCCTAATAACATCAATAGGGACAATGGATATAATACCAATCTGATTTGGCTTTCCGCCCTCCCGGTTTTTTGAAAAAGATTTGATTGGCCAATCAGGGTCGACCAGTCCCCACGGTGGGGGCTCTGGCCAATCACAGGCATCGTAGAGAGTATATATAAGAGCAACATAATGTGAAGCTTCAGTTTCAGGTTAGCCCTGAAGAAGTGAACTGCAATGTTCACGAAACGTCGGCAGGTTTCGTAGTTTCGCACACGATTGAAACCCGAAACACCTCCTTTCATCATAATGAGTCTTCAACAATGATTCTTTAGCCTATAAATTGTCAAAATTCCTATTTGTACTTATCGTAGGCCTCACAGTTCTTCTCCTATCCCCCTCATCCGCCATTTTTCTTATTCTTAACTTAAATGTGAACTGAATTAATAGAACCCAATGAGAAAATCCATCTACTTTTGTTTGAAAGTTCATTCTTTCCGGTTGAAAAGTGTACTGTTATATTTTTGGTTATTATAATATAATAATATATATTTATATATTCTAGTTGTATAATCTGTTTCGATTGAGGATTCAACTGTTTTGTTAAATATTCGTCTTTTTTGGTTGTATTCAAGTGTTTCTCATTTTAAATTAAAATCGTTTTCAATTGAAATATCAACTCTTACCTTTTCCGTTGTACATTTATCTCTTTACGTTGAGAACACAAGTACTTGGTTGGAAGTTGAAGTACTTCGTTGAAATTTATTTTTTTGGTCGAAGATTAATCATTTTAGTTGAAATTTCTTTTCTTTGGTTAAACATTCAAATTTTGTGTTGGAAATTCGTTTTTTTTTGTAACAAATTTTTTTTTTTTAGTAGAAATTTTAATTTTTCAATCGAAAATTCATCTTTTTGGTATAAGTACAATCTTCATTCTTGAGATTTCAAGTATTTGGTTGAAAATTCATGTATTTTGTTGAAAACTCGTCTTTTTTGAATGAATTCAACTGTTTTAGTTATAAAATAAAAATATTTCCTTTTTGAAATATCAACTTTCACGTTTTTTGCTGAAGATTCATTTATTTTGCTTGAAAGTTCAACTACCTCCTTGTGAGTTAAACTATTTTGTTAACTTTCTTTTGGTTGAATATTCATTATTTTAGTTGAAAGTTAATTCTTTTCTTGAAAATTATTAATTATAATAAATATTAAATTATAATTATATTCATGTATTTTGTTGAATATTTGACTTTTTTGGTAGGAAATTATCCTTCTTTGTCAAAAATTTATCTTTTTAGTTAAAAATCCATTTATTTTGTTGGAAATGCAATACTCTCACTCGAAATTTCAGGAATTTAAAGAGTTTCAAGTGAAATTTTTTGACACTATTAAAAAACTCTCAATGCAACAAATTACGCATTTTTTCATGAAAAAATTCACTTTTGATCTAACAGATCGAATGCCTCCTAGACTTTCCTTTAAGTTGTATTATCTTTGGATTCATTATTTTCTTTCAGTAACAATTTTTATTACATAAGACGAAATAAGATGAAAGAAAACAGTAAAATATAGTTTGGTAAAAACTTCTTTATAAAACAAAGATCTTAACCACTTCCAAAAGTGGAAAAGCAACATAATAATTATGTTAAATACGATGAATACTATTACTAAGTTACATGATTTTGAAGCTATTCTTTCAAATGTAAATAGCAAATTTATCTAATTCAAATACATCTTTAAGATACAAATTTTGGTTTTTTCGAATCAAACCAATCGGTCAAACACTGAGTGCTTTGAAATTGCTTCAGGTAGGTATCCACTTCGACTCAAATCGATTTCACCGAAATGTCATTTCAACGGAAACTCTATAGTTTGTGCACAGTGATAAAATGTGTTCGGATTAGAATGATGCCAAAAGTATCCAATTGTTTGGCGGCGCAACATGCGTAACCTTTTGATTGCCGCATTGCTGGTAAAGAAGTGAGGATAAAATTCAAAAACACAAATTAATATTGAATACGGAAAACTTCTTTAGTGGAATTTTGAACTGAAAAACAGTCAAGGAATACATTGTTTATTCAGGGAAGTGAACCGAAAGTTGATATTGACAGCTAGGATTTGATTTGATGAGTCTGCATCTGTAAATATTAGTAGAGAAATCCAGGGTGAAATATGTGTTCATGAATGAATATCATTTTATTAATTTGGTAACAAAAAAATGTTGAGTGTCTTCCTGAAAATTTCCGAAAAATAATTGTACTTCATAATAAAGAGTATTGAGTGTGACAAGTGGTAAGGTTATGAGTGTGTATGAAACTTCACAGTGCTAATTGATTTGGAGGTTATCTTTAATAAATAAATAAATAAATTATAATTTATTTATTTTAGACGAATGAAATTTAAAACTTTAACCCTAAACTGTAAATGATATCCACAATATGTGTAGCCTTTTGACGGTTTGGACGTTATGTTTTGAAAAGTAAATACACCTACAACATCAATATTTACCACATCACTCAAGTTCTCATTGACTGTTAAACAATTGTTTTTATTGTTCGTTATTTTAAGCAAAGGGTGATTTAACACAATGGAAAGCAAATAAAAAATTTCATTGTGAAAGATTTTTCTTTATTCTTTGGTATCTTCAGTCTTAACCAAGAAAGAGGTTTTCTCTATCTGTGAGTACACAATGTTGGAGGTATCGGTTTGTCATTGATTATAGTTTCTAACCATTCTTGTTTCTAATCCATGTTTAGTTTCAAGAATAATTTCTCATCAATTCCAGTTTGTAGTCAACTTTAAATTTCAGGAATGAATAAAGTACAATTTACATTCAAAATTGTATCTATTCAAGGAATACTTTATAATTAATTTCAGTTTCTGATAAATGAACTATAATTTGCAATTCAAATTCTATCTATTTCAGGAATAATTTCCCAAATTTTCAAACCCTTGAGAGGTTTGAATATTCAATATAGAGCGTTATCAATCAAATAATTCAATTCTGAATTCCTATTTTTTGCATGGTTTTATTTTTAAGCAGTATTATGTTATTTATGCCAGTTTTGTAGATTTGAAGTTGAAATTTTTAGTTTTGAAGATATCTTATTGGAAAATATTTATCTTTGAACATTCCCATTTTGTGTGTACGATTTTGAGAGTTTCATTTTGAATCTATCAAATCTTTAGTATCCCAAATATGAAACTGCGCATTTTAAAAGAAGAAATGAAAATTTTTTTGTTTTTGAAGCTGTGTATTGACAAATTTGAAGGCTATATGGCCTATGCTATAGCATTTATGAATTTAAATTCAAAACTCTGAAATTTTGGATGTTTTAATTTGAAATTGAAAATTCTACAACTATTGGCTCTCGACAAAAATTAACATAAGAAAATCTATCCATTCAGGCTTTTAATTCGAAATATTCTAAAGCTATTTGTGATTGGTACACAGAAGGGTCGTCTATACCTATTGGTACGAATTCAGAAGAACCCAAAAACAATGTGTTAACCTGGTGGCCCTGCTTGGGTTAGTCGGATAATCGGTGCCATTAAATTACTTAGGGAAGTTCGGGGACTAAACCCTCAAGAAGCGTGATAGAAGCACGCCTGAGCAATGAAGCATAAAACTCCAAATTAGAAACCAGCTCGCAAACCTAGTCGAGGATTAAGGTTAGGAAGGTGAAAATATAGAAACAGTTTGAAAGATGCTGAAAATTTGAAACACTTGCTTAAAAAAGTACTTAAGTTCGGTCGAAGGCTGTCTATGCGCTTTACGGAGTTATAAAATAATAAACTTGACGAAGCGAAATTAGAGAATATGGTAGTAAAGACGGTTTAATATTGACTTAGCTGCTCAGACGCAAAACAAAATAAGTTATTATTAAAAATTATGAAAGTTAATTGTTACTACATAATAAATATTGAACGATTCCAGTTTTAAATAATATGTTGAAGTTTTCAAGCTAAAAGCTGATCAATAAGTAACTCTTACAATATTTGAAATCCCTCTAACTCTTTTATACAATGAACAAAGAAGGGTGAAGACTCCACACCTGCTAAAAATTAAAAGATTGTAATTGCAATTGATTTTAGCAATTAAATTATTTTCGATGAAAGTAATATCAGAATTCAAAAAGGTGAAAGACATGTTCTTTATTCCAATTCAACTCATGAAACAATGAAAAACTTATTAACTGAGAGAGAAACTAGAAGAACCTAAGTAGAACATAAAATATAATTATTTATCATGTGATGTAAAGTTAAAACTATAAACTTTTGGATGTTTCGGGTTTAAATTAATTACTTAACTAAGAATTGGTTTTAACAGTGATTTGTAAGGATTTCGAAAGATTTCAAGGCATTAACAGGTATTTGAAATGACTACTAATTATTTAGGAGAATTACAAAATTTATACAGAATTCAACTAAATTTCAAAAGCTTTTCAGGAATTTCATGAGACTGCAAGGAATTTCAAAATATTTCAGTGGTTTACAGAAGTTGTAGAGTATTTCAAACGGTTCTAAAGAATTACGAGAAGTTTCATATTTCAAATGATTTTGAAAGATTCGAGAAATTACGTAGTGCAATTTCAGATAGAATATCAATTTTTCACGAATTTTGAAGGATGTCAGTTAGTTTCGAAGGGATTTCAAAGAATTCAAGGGATCTCGTAATGTTTCGAAATATTTCACGGAATTTCAAGGATTTTAGTCGATTTTTAGAGACATGAAGGGATTTCCACAGATTTGAAAGTATTATAAAGGATTTACATGGAATTGCCTTTTTGACACATAATAAGCAGAACTTACCACGATTCAGATCGTGAGTTGCTGCATTTTCCGTAATTTTTGCAAAAGTTGAATATGAAAATGAATTATTGATATGTTGTCAGAATCTCAACAAGCGGACAGCTAAGCCCAGGACAAAAGTTTACTTGAAAGTGGAGCAAGTGCCAGTAGAAAATTTTTTTTTCCAAAAACTGAAATAAATTGGAAAGGTTTGCAAGAAAATTAAAAAATTTCATCAGTTAAAATAACCAGACCCAGTGAATTAAGATTAAAAGAATCTTAATTATCAGAGCTTTTTCAAAATCGCTCATATGTTTTTTTTCGTAATGTATGTTATAAGACTAATTTTCCAAAATGGTGTAAGATTTCAATATTTAAATATAAATTTCAATTGGAAATATGGATTATTTGTGAAGCTCAGCGTTATATGAAAAAAAATTTCCGAATTACTGATAATAATCTACAAGTGTGCCCATCTTTCCTCTTCTTGCCTCGCTCTCATCTATTCCTCTATTTCCTGCCATTCTCTACCCCTAACTTGCATACCACATTCGAACCTCATTCCACATCTCTCTTCCTCCCATTTTGAACGTCCCACATTATCCCTCCTCTCTCCGTCCATAATCTCCCGGAAAGATGCTTGTGCTATCTTGCTTCCCTCCCCCCTTCTCAGTTTCTCTTCAAAATTCCAGGCTCTCTTCAGTTGCTTGGCCACCATTTTATCTCGTCCTTTTTCTTCCCTCAGCATATAACCCGGGCAGCTCCAACTCACCCCCATGACCCATTTCAGAAATCTCTCAGGCAGACTTTCGACACTCTCATGCTCCTTCCATCCCCAAATTTCCACTCCATAACTTAACACTGACCACACCAGCACGTCGAACATCCAGACTCTCATCCTCCAGTCGTCTTCGAACCTTCTCTTCCCCATGCCCCACACTTGTCCCATTACTTTACTCGCACATTCCAATCTCTCTCTTACCTGCAGCCCGTTTCCTCCTCCTGCTGCAAACTAAAAACCTAGGTAGCAAAATTTCTCCACCAACTCCACCACCTCTTCATTTATCTTCCATTCGTACTCTACACTTTCTATTTCAAAAATACATTATTCAAGTCTTACTCACATTCAGCCTTAAATCTTTTCCTCTCACATATTCTTCAAAAGCTCTCATCGTGGAATTCATTCCTCCTTCATCATCTGCTACTGGAACTACATCGTCTGCATATGATAGTGAATACAGTTTGCCTGTTGCCAATATTGTCTTCCCTTTTCCTTTCCACAAATATCTCTTTTATCCTCTCTATCAAGCCTTCACCTATTCCTTCCTCTTTCATGGTCTTCCATAGAACCCTCCCAATCACGGTCTTGAATGCTGCTTTGAAATTCACAAACAGTGCCACTAGTTTCCCTCTTTTCCGCCCCAAGTTGCTATTAACTGAAAAGTTGAGCACGCATATGTTATCTGTGGTTCCCATCCCTTCCCTAAAACCCGTTTGGTTATGTGGTAGACTTTCCTTTTCGTCCACCTGTCTTTCTACCCTCCTCTTAAGCACTTCCGCATATATTTCATAGCCCACTGGCATAAATGTGATACCTCTATATTTTTCTACCCTTTTTCCATCTGCTTTCTTAATTAACGGCACTACCAGCCCTGTCTTTCATTCCTCCAGAAATTCTTCGCCTCTACAGACCTCATTACAAATCTTCTACATCACTTCCCTCACCCCTTCGGAACCATTTTTCAGTGCTTCGTTCTCTATACCATCCTCACCTGTTGCTTCGTTTCTTTTCAGCTTTGCGATCGCCTTTTTCACCTCCTTCCTACTAATCTCATTTTCGCTGTCTTCGTCTCCCGCAGCATTCTTTCTTCCTTCACCCTTTACCCTATTTCCCACGCCTTCTAGCAGTCTCTTGAAATACTTTGTCCACTCGTCCATCCCTATTTCCTTATTTATGCCCTTTTTTCCATCCCTTTCCCTATTTATCACTTCCCATTCCCTCCCTTCTTTCACCGCTTTCTCGACCTCTCCCATGTATCTTTCCTTCTCTCTCTGTCTTTTTCCGCTCAACATTCTTTCGTGATCTCTTCTTCTCCTGTTGAGTTCCCTTTTCTCCATCTCCCCATTTCTCCACTTTCTTACATTATCCTTTATCCTCTCTTTAATTTCCCTGCACTCGTCCTCTCACCAACCTCTCTTGCCCGCCTGTCCATCTCCTTTTGATCTAACCTCCTCCCTTACCTCATCACTCACTCTTCTAAGATTTTCTAGCATCGCGTCTACTCCTTCCTCTTCCATACTCTCTACCTCCTTATTATTCATTTTTTCTCTATATTCTCTTAATTTATCTTCTCCCCAAATACCTAATTTCAGTTTCCTTTCCCCCATCTCTTTCTTCTTTTCCGTAGTGCGCCTCGGTCCTCCACATCTTATTGTCGCTATCACCGGAAAGGGCTCGGAACCTATCTCATTGCCCACTTCCATTCTAGCCATTAACTTTCTCATTCTTCCTTCTGCCAGAATATAATCTATATCTATCAGAACCAATCCCTTTCCTCCTTCCTCTGTCCATCTCCTTATTACTCTCCATCCTTCCTCTTCTCCTCTTCTTCTGTACAGGCATACAACTGCCACAACCATTTTTCCTACTTTTATTTTTCTCACCATTGTTCCGTCCTTCTCCTCCGTATACTTTGCCTTTTCTCTCTCACCCCTGACACCATGCCACCCATACCTCTTCCTTTCACGTGATCTTTTCTTGCTGCTTGCATCTTCCACACATATCCCTTCGGTAAATTTCTCTTCATGCTTTTTCCTCCTTCTCATACACCAAGGTTTCACTCATCATTACCATAACCCACTTTTGCAATTCACACCAGAATCCTTTTCCTTGTTTTTTAACCCTAACACATTCCAAAAAGCTACTCTCACGTCTCTCTTCTTGCATTCTCTCCCTTGTTCCTTGCATTTAACTTCTCTTTCTTTTGTAAGCTCCACTGTAACACCTGTATTCTGGTTACCGTCCCCCTTTTCCCTTTCATCCACTTCCCGGTTCCTGCCCTCCCTCAGGTCTTCTACTTTATCATGCCAAATCCATACCTCTCCGTTTACCCATATCCTGTCTTTCTCAATCCTTATCCTACTTCCTTTATTACTCTCAGCCCATGCCTTTCTCTTGATTAGTCATCGTCTTTTCCTCTCCCAGTCTCTTTATGCCTTCCACTGTGAATCATGCACCGAAGTCTTTCATCAGGTTGTTAAACTCTTCTACTCCATTTTCTCTGTCTACTTTCATGTCCCTAATTATTATATTCGTTTTACTATTCACCCTTTCTTCCCCTTCCATTTTTCTTTCAACCTTCTTCAGTCTCAAACGCAACCTTTCATTCCCCTCCTGCATGCTCGCTCTACAATCTTTTGTTTCTCTGATACCCCCTCCCTCTTCCACTTTACGTTCACTCCTTTTTTCCAGTTTACTCACTCTCTCCTCTAACGCTTTCATTTTCCTTTTTCTTTCCCCCTCGTTCTCTCTCTGCTTATTCTTTATGCTTTCCAATTAACTCCAAACCTTCTCTTTCTCTTTTTTCCAAAAATCATCCCATTCTTTCCATTGCCGTCTCACTGTTCTCACCTCTTCTCTCACCTTCTTCCCTTGTCTCTTCATCTCATCTAGTCTTTCCCAAGTCTCCTCTCTGAATGCTTTCATGAGAGCTTTGAATTTAGTGAACATGTCTCCCCCTTACTAGGGTCACTCTCATCCACACTGCCCTCATTGTCTTCGTCGTCAACCGCGATATCCCCTTTCTCTTCTGTACAATCGCTGTCCCTGTTCTCTTCTGAACTGTCATCGTTCAGCAGCTGTCGCCTACTGGTATCAGTCTTTGGACTACGTTCAATCAGCATGCCACTCTACCTTATCCACCGAGTTAACCCAAAATGCTTCTACACCTGACGCCTCACCTCCCTTGCCCAACACTTTCTTTCACACCTCAAAAACTCCTCCCCTTATTCCACTCATTAATTTTTTGTTATTTTTCTTCTTGATATTCCCGCCCTTTTGATCCTTCTCCCCTCACACCGCAACTACTCCAACCACTAGAAAATCACCCAGTTTCTCGCATCACTCAACTCAACCTCAATCTCAACTCTCATCCAGAACTTTTCTCTATTTTTCAGTCACAAAAGAAATAATCACCACTCCCTTCACTCACTTTTGCACTTTCACTCCAGACTCCTTTACTCCCAACACTTACACCGTACTCACTCAACTCTCCCCCTTTCGCCAGCCAAAAAATGATAGGACTCGAAAAACACGTGTTACCCCTATCGGCACTGGAACCGGAAACCCGAGAATGGAAACCATTTCTTTCGAAATAATTATATCTTACGTTCTACTTAGATTCTTTCAATTTTTTTCTCAGTTAATAAGTTTTTCATTTTTATGACTTAAATTGGAATATAGGAGGAGTCTTTATCCTTTTTGACTTCTGATATCACTTCCAGCTTGAAAACTTGAACACATTATGCAGAGCTGGAATCGTTTGATATTAAATAACTTGAAATTGAGAGCATGTAGTAAAAAATTGAAAACTGTTTGGTTACATTTTTAAATCTTTCAAATTGTATCGTTTGAAAATAATTATATCTCATAAGTGAAAAAAATGGTATCCAATTCTTAGTTAAGTAATTGAGTTAAATCTAAAACATTCTCAAGTTTATAGTTTTAAGTTCACATTACATGATACAATATTTTAGACTTGCAATATTTCGAATTAAAAGCCTGAATGAATATGTTTTATGATGTTGATTCTTGTCAACAGCTAATAGTTGTACAATTTCCAATTTCGAATCTAAACATCCAAAATTGTGGAGTTTCAAATTAAAATTCACAACTGCTATAGAATAGGCCATGCCTCAAAAATTTTCAATTCACAGCTTGAAAAAGGAGAAAATTTTCATTCCTTTTTTCAAAATAAGGACTTTCATATTCAGGATAATAAAAATTTGCAAACTTCAAAATAAAACTTGAAATATCGTACACACAAAATGGGAGTGTTCAAAGGTAACTATTTTTTTATTAGATGTCTTTAAAACTGAAGGCTTCAATTTCAAATCTACAAAACTGTCACAACCTTTCAAATTTGCGACACACCATCAAAGTTGAAAATTTCGAAAAGACACATACAAAATTACTAATTTAATGCTGATACATATTAGGGTGGCGCTTATAAATTCAAAGTTTGATTTTCTAAAACGGTACCCCTCCAATTTCTTCCTTTTAGTGAAAGAAACTCACTGGAATGTTTTGAAATTCAAGTAAAAAGTTTTAATAGTACTGGCGTGGTTATAAAACTTTCAACATTATTTAAATTTCGAAAGTTTTAAAAACTTCTCAGCACCACTAAAATTTTTTTAATGGATTAGAAACAATTTCAGTCGTTCTCTTTTGCTAATGGAGGGGCACCGTTTTGGAAAATTGAATTTCAAATTTCTAAGCGCCACCCTAATACGTATTTTAAGTCTAACTATTTAACTATATAATAACTTTAAATTGAAATTCCACAGTATAAAATAAAATATTTCACAATCAAATTTTTAATTTGCTTTCCATAATTTAAAAATACCCTCTGCCTAAAATAATGAATAATAAAAACAATTGTTTAACAGTTAATATGATAACTTGAGTGATGTGTTAAAGATTGGTGTTTCGTAGGTGTATTAACGTTTCAAAACATAACCTCCAAACTGTCAAAAGACAACACTCATTGTGGATATCGTTTAATTGTTAGGGTTATAATTTTGAATTTCATTCGTTTGAAATAAATGAATTATAATTCATTTATTTATCAAGGATAACCTCCAAATCAATTAGCACTTTGAACTTTCATACACACTCATAACCTTACCACCTGTCACACTCAAAACTCTTCTTTATGAAGAACAATTATTCTTCCAATATTTTCAGGAAAACACCACATTATTTGTTACCAAATTAATGAAATAATATTTATAGACACATATTTCAATCTAGATTTCTCCACTAATATGCACAGATGCAGACTCATCAAATCAAATCCTAGCTGTCATTATCAATCTCCGGTTAACTTACCTAAATAAACAATGTATTCCTCAACTGTTTTTCACTTAACGATTTCACTGCACAAGTTTTTCGTATTTAATATCAATTTGTATTTTTAAATTTCATCCTCACTTTTTTACCGGCAATCTGGCAATAAACAGGTTATGCATGTTGCGTCACCAACTGGATACTTTTGGCATAATTCACTGACTTTTCAATATACGAACGTCCATCTTCCAAACACATTTCACCACTATGTACAAACTATAGAGTTTCAGTTGAAATGATATTTCGGCGAAAACGATTTTGGTCGAAGTGGATACCTACCTTTCTTCGACAGAGCAAACTGTATCAAAGAGTAGAGGCAGACCCGAGGGCAGGCTTTCGAAGCTCATCAGAGCTTACAAAACAACTTTTCTGGTACCTGCGACCCTCCTATTGTGGATGACGAAAACCCCATCTGGTCGTTCCGTCTCGAAAATTCGATATTATACTGATACGATACTTCACTTTTCGATATTTTTTCGATACGATACGAAACTGAGCGATACCAAACCGAGACTGGTAGGTCAGTATCGTATCGG
>JAUMHM010085186.1:0-11800 GCA_032362435.1 Melikaiella ostensackeni
TGGAAAAATAAATTGCCACTTTTCCAAAATTTTCGTTTTCTTTTTGTAGGCTAAGTATTTATTGAATGACCCTCGTATTTGTCGTTAATGTAACAAAAGCAACCCTAACATCCATGCTGGTTTGACTGTCTAGGAATACTCGTCGCGCAACTCTGTATTATAATTTCTCAACTCTTAAGATTTTTTCAAGTGAGCTAGTACATGTGGCTGGTAAGCATCTTTCGGTATTATTTCAGTCCAACAATTTGTGCCAAGGTTTTTTTGTTGCTCTTTTTAAATAATCAAACTTCCCCTTTGTGTCTGCCATCGTGAAGACCGGTATTTTTTCTCGAAGTTCGAACGCACCTGTCGCGCCGTGTGTAGTATGCAAGCGAGGACCATTTTTCAGCGATGGTCACTTACACAGAGTTGGACTCCCGCCTACGCACGCACGACTGCTTATACCGCGCTCCTGATTGGTCCAGCTTGAATATTTCATAACTCAAAAACGACAACTTCAACCAATGTTTAAAAAAATTTTTTTCGATTTATTTTCTATACAGGTATATAATCCCAGACAAGTTAACCTGGTGCGCCCTGTATAGATGACAATTTTTATGTTATCTACAAATTTTACTGTCATATAATAATCCTTTTCATTATCTTAGGAAAAACTTTGAAGCAGAGGTTCAATTGTATGCCTCAACATCGGCACCAAAATATGGTCGCCTGGCGGATAATGATTGCGATCATGAAGGACTCAAACAAGCTGCAACCCTGGGCCATCAAATTTCAAAAACAAGTGACGTCACCACTCTGCATCCCCCACCAACCTTGCTGGGTCATGTTCGAACCTCTGTCTGGAATACTCCAAAGATCCCTCCCCGACGTCTTAGGCCTTGCTGGTGTTAAGCTGAGAGTGGGGGAAGGGAGGCAGAAACAGCCCCCGCAATCAGGAAGCATTCTTCAAAACTCATTTTTATGAGTCCTCAATCTGACAGGACAGTCAGACACCGGGGTGGTTTACGTGTCTCAGTTCGCGCGTTGAATCCTTTTCAACAGAGCTGACCAGAATCGCAAGTATTCCGCGGAGCGCTTGAACCGAACGCGAGGTTCATCACGCGAAGACAAAAGATAACGACCTCTGTGCTCTGGTTTCCTAGGAGAACATAGCAATCATCCCTGGACCACCGATCTATAAGGATGTAAGGGTGAATTGGTCAAACAACAACCGCAAAGTCCCCCTAGGTGCGACTGCCATCCACGAAAAAGGACACTGGCTCCTAGTAGAACCGCGGCAAATCAAACCCATGGCAACGCTTCACAACCGTGAGATGGGTGTCCACATGGTATAGTGGAGTCACGATGAAGGGCCGGCGAAACCCTCGCGAGTTTCAAGGACATGGAGCGACCCAAGAATGACAGCTCTTTGCATTCATCCCGCAAGTGCCTTGGCGTTTTTCTGGTATGCGAGTATGGCATCGAGGTTACGAACCAGTGATGATTTTGCACCTCCAAGAGCACCGATAACAAGGACAATCATTTTAGCCGAATATGGCCACATTGTGTCTGTGGAGATACGTCGTTCCCGTATGAGTAGGACACCCGAATAGTATGTGCCGTAGGTGCTCAGAATGTGCACGACACGTTGTATGCCTGTCGCTAGGCGCTTCTTCGTGTAAGATGCGGCTACGGTATACCAAGGTGGAAATGACACCGTCCCGACACGCGCAAATAAAACCCTCCATGCCTGAATTGAGTCCGTGTGATTTGAGGAAAGCAAACGTTAACTCCATCGACAAGGACTAATCTTTTAAATTTCTGTGAAAGTTCCCGTGCATTTTCTTGTCGTGGAGCTGTTCGAGGAAGTTGTTTACCTCTGCTTTCTTTACTCTGGCTTTTAGAAGTGAGGCATCTAGATGGAGTAATGCACTTTCCTCACGTCTGATGCTAAGAACCAAACCAAGGGTCTCGACCGCCTGCTCCGCGGCTTTATAGAGGAACGCTCCTTTGACAATCATCTCGTGGTTCGTGACCATTTTCAGGAGAAGATCTCTTCCATTTGCCACGATGTGAGCTGTACTCAAGACAATTCGGCCATGAAGATACTGCACATTTAGAAGTCCGCGCCCGCCTTTACGGCGTTAAATGTATAAGCGCGGAACGGACGAGTTGATATGCAAGCTCTTCTGCATATGCACGATCTTACGTGCGGAGATATCGAGGACAAGAAGCATGTTAGTTGCAGATATCTTGTTCAACTTCGACAGTCAAAGTTCATACCAATTTCTCGTGCGTACCCCTCGACGATCTATAGAGCAACCTTCACATGCTATGTTCCAGAAGCATAGATCTTCAAGTCAGCCATATAAAGTATATGAGTGACCTTATTTTTACGGGCTTTGGTTGTACTTCAATGTACAAAAAATGCCGAAAAAAATGTTCTTGCCTTTTTTCTGAAAAACCAAAAAACTAAAATCACGTTTTTGAAAATGCGCTACTTTTAATTGCAAACATTTCCTGTCACATCAAGCTCTAAGTGTGTTTCACAAGTTCTGTAAGTTTCAACGATGGGCAGACATTATGTTTTGTAAGAATCTCGAGAACTATACAACATGCATCAAGACAGATGGCATTTCTGGATTCACGTCAGGACATTACTATACACATATAAATATACAGAAAATTAATTTGTCACAAATAAATATATGCACGTAAATAAATAATAATAATTTTTAGTGTAAAAAAGGATTGATTTTATGAAGACTTTATGATAGCCAAACCTTTTTTAACTGTCTTTCGAATTTCGAAATCCTCAGGGTTGTACCGCCGTAAATTAAATCAAAAAAGAACGTAAATCACTCAGGCAATCTATAGAGAAGAAATCATTCAAATAGAGACTAAAAATTCATTGAAACTCGTATAACCCGGTCTGACATTTTCACCTGAGATATTTCTAAGATTTTCTTTCGTCAGGAAATATAAAGACAACAATTCTTGAATCATAAAATGTCTGAAACAGATAGCATTGCCTAACGTATAAGCAAAATCAATTCTCTGGCACAAGCACTCATAGATTTTGATGAAGAAATGAGTGACATTGATAATATTGTTGAAGTTCTTGGTAGCTTAGCCTTTAGATGAGGCGGATCTGTAATTGTTTGGAATGCTTACGACGAAAACAAGCAAACATTTGCCAAATTGACGGGCAGGTTACTAGGAAAGAACAGCGGATTTCTCAGGTTGAATAGGGAACAACAGCATTTACGGCAGACAAGATCGATAAATCGAAATCCAAGAATCAGTCCAATAATGGCTGCAGTGGCAATAACAATAATTTCAATAAAAAAAATAAGAAAAATAATTAAGACGAATTGAGAAAAAAATCAGAGCGCTAATGTCCTGGTCATCAAGGGTAGGAACTCAGCACGAATAAAATTCCATTTGCTGATGCATTTCGTAGCTTAATGTTTGCTGCTGCTGTATCTCGCCCGGATATTATGTATGCAGTCAGTCAAGCCAATCGATTCCTCAGAAACCCTGGCCTAGAACATTGTAGTGTTGTAAAGTGCTTTTTCAATTATCTGCAAGTAACTAAAGATGTGGGAGTCACCTGCAGAAGAATTGGAGCATTTCCGTTGGGTATTCTGTCGTTGATTTTGCTGGTAAATTAGATACACGACGTTCTACAACAGGATATGTGACACTGTCAGCTCATGGAGCTATTAATTGGTCTTCACAAAGTCAAAAATGTGTTACTAGATCCACAACAGAAGCAGAATACGTCGCAGCATCTGATGCAGCTCAAGAGATTATCAAGTTGTGTATTTTTCTTCAAGAACTTGGAGTCGGAATTAAAGGACCAACTAAACTTTTTGTTGATAATCAATCTGCTATTCGTTAAATTCATATTGCATAACATCGTTAATGAACAAAGCATATTGATATCAAGTACCACTTCATCTGTGAACGTGTAGAAGATGGTTTTCTTGAAGTTATATCTGTTTTTTCAGAAGAGCAGTTAGTCAATATGTTTACTAAAGCTGTTCCTCGAGATAAATTGGTCAAGAATCGAAATTCTCTTGCAATCATGTCATCAGTAAACAAAGAGTGGGAGTGTTAAGAAATTATACTATCGAATACTTTCTTGTACTGATTCGAAGTTTGACATGTATTCAACTTCAGGGTATGCTTTTGTTTTCTCTCTCACTCACTCCTCGTTCTCTCTTATTAAAGCCCACGACACTTTGACAGTTATTAATTTATGTTGTAATAAATGCACGTTATTGGACATCACCAGTATGAGCCTTAGCGTGTCCCAAACGATGTCAAGAATCGAATTTTCGAAAGTGTATGCACCATTGCATTCCTATGATCAAAATAATATCACATAGTCTTTGCCAGAATTTTTACTTAATATTTAGAAGTAGCGCACGGCTAACAAAGATCAGAATTTTAAATCAGAAGCCAAGCACTTTCTTCCAAGTTTTTCTTCTGGTCACAAATTTTGATCACACCCTTTAAAAGCCCTTGGATTGACAGCTTGACTTTCATTACTTCATTTTTTGCTCTTACTCTCTTTATTCTTCTATCTATGTCTTCTATTTTTTCAGTCTCTGCTCGTGGTAAAATAAACTTTCGTTTAGTGTAAATTTCAAATAAAAAAAATAATATACATGAATATATATAGGTCTCTGAAAGTATCAGACATCAATGTCCGATATTATTAAGGTGGTTAAAAAGAAAAATGAAAAAAGTGTCCTCTTTCCATGTTAAATTTGTGATCAACCGATAAGAAATAGAAAACCCCTGCGCCACCTCTAAGTATTAATTACAAATTCAAGCAAAAACTATGCTACATTATTTTAGCCATAAGAATGCATTGATGTATGAATATTTCGACAATTCGAAACCAGACATTTCTTGGACCATCCTAATAAGACTGATCAAAAAATTTGTTACGTTAATAAACTCAAGTTCATGTACTTTAATTTTAACTTGAGTAAGTGAAATTCACACATTTTTTTATCAAATCCATACTGAGCAGGAACTTATATTTATATTGTAAATAACTTCCACTGCTCAACCAGGCGAGAGATTTGAATGGTAGCGTGATTCAACCAAATATAATAATATTTTGATAGTCGGAGAGTTTCTCATTGAAGTTCCTGCATACTTTCTAGATTGGAGTCTGAAAGCCACACTCCGTTTTATGATCAGGTATTGAGAAATTCAATTCATAGGAATGCCTTACTTCTTCAGGAGAAATTTTTATGGATATCTGCTCAAGAAGTTTAGACCAATCTATAAGACTATTTCGCATTCTGTACAGAAAAAAGGCCCTGACTGTTTCCTCCTAAACTCGTGAGATTCAACGCCGATTATGTCAGTAGTTATAGTCAAATATTCTCAATCTCTAGGTATTCACAACTTAAAAGCTACTGATTTTAATGAACGATTTTGTACAGATTCAAGTTTCTTCTTGTGAGCATCAGAGTGCAGGTTCCACACCAGAAACGCGTGTTCGAGTGTAGGCCTTACAATTGACCTGTAAAGGATTTTGAAAGTTGAAATTCTTCGGAAATCATTTGAGAAGCGCAAAATGAGTCCCAACGTTCTCAATTCATTAAATACGATTTTTTTATGTGTGTAACAAATTTCAGTGTCCATCAAACCATACTCCCAAGTCTTTAACAATGGAAACTTCCCGAAATGAAGGATTGCCTATGTGGTACGTGAAAAATATTTTACTCAATTAACGTAAGAAGGTCATACTTGAATATTTTGAAACATTGAAAGTCATACCATTTTTTTTCACACCAAATTCACACACCTCTTATTCGAACATAATGGGACCTATGCACTAGATAACTTTTCAACCATTCATACAGACTTCCAATGACGCCGTGGGATTTTTTAATTTAGTTAGTAAAGCAGCATGGTTTACTCTGTTAAAAGCCTTTGTAAAATAGGTGTAAATCGCGTCCACTTGTGAACTCCCTCCCATGGCTTTTGTAATGTACTGCCTATACAGAAGAAGATTAGTAATGGTGGATCTTCCTTGAAAGAATTCATGCTGTTCCACTGTCAAAATACACAGCGGTTTAGAGATGGAAGTACTACATCTTTGTATGCAGAAAGGAGATCCATCTGGGCCCGCGTTCTTATTTTCGTCTAGGTGTTTGATTTTTCCCTTTACGTTTTCACGTGATGATTGCAGTTTTGTTAAATCGATGTCGTGACAAGAATATAGTATCATATTTTGCAAATTTTTGTTTTCATAGGCAGATCCAGAGTAGAAAGCAGACATATCATAGTAAAATCTGTAAAGCTGGCCACCCTTGTAGCCTGGCCACCTCTCTAAGATACACTGGTTTCACGAAAACGGAAAACTATCACTGATTCTAATAGAACCATTCTTCGAGAAGTTGGACATCTCCCTATCTTGATTCTTGGCTGCCTACTTATAAGACTTTCACATATTCATACCTGCTGAAAGTTGGCAACTGTAATTCACGCAGAGCGTTAAATTACAATTTGCAGACAGATATCGTTCGGCGATTAGAGATCAAATGATTTAAACCTCTCCAGTGGTCTCTTTTATCTTATTTCATATCGAATGAGTGAGCCAATTAGCCAGCGGAAGCCCTCATTCTAATATCGACGTCTAGTACCAGTAATTCATGCCCCACTTCACCATTAGCAGCCAATGATAAGTCGGTTCGGGATAACATAAGACAGTGAATTGTGAAAATTCATTACATTTGATCTCTAGTCTAGTCATTTGGTGCTTTGCAACATGACCTTAGAGAAGCAAAAACTTCGTAATCGTAGAAATTTTGTGTTTTAAATATTTTTTATGAGCTGCGTTTTTTAGTTTAATTAGTTTTATGATCTGAAAGTTGAGATATTTTGGATAAATACATTGGTAATTACACTGATCAAAATTTCGGATTCCGAAATTAGTCCAAAGTTATCCGAAATCAATCTAATTCGTGATTTTTCTCCGAAACATGTTCGGTCTGATTTGAAAACTGTACGAAAATAGTCCGAAATTTGTCTAGTTAAGTCCAAAATTCACCCGGACGAAAACTTCCACTCCTGAAAAAGTCCGATTTGATCCGAAATTAGTCCGGAATTCAAAACTAAAAATAATTTTCATTAAAGTGAAAATGGAAGTAGCCCAGTCTTATTCGCATTTCATCTGGATGGAAACCTCCACTCCGCGTCGAGTCCGAATCAATCCGAAGTTAGTCTAGAATTTAGAACCTGAAATAATTTTCGTAAGAGTGAAAATGGAAACTCGTCCGCTCTAATTCGAGAACCATCTGAACGAAAACTTCTACTCCGGAAAGAGTCCGATTTTATCTGAAATTAATCCTCACGTTGAAGTTGCAAATACAGTATAAATGCGAAACAGTCCGGACGAAAACAGCGAATCCGGAAAGAGTTCAATTCAATCCAAAATTGATCCGCGCGCTGCAGCTGCATATAAAGTGCAAACGAAAAATAGCGCGGTTGAATCCGAAACCCGTACGGCCGACAAAGTTATTGCTTAGTCAGTTTGCTTATGTTTTGGTATAATAAGGATATTCAATTTAATTTCAATTAACATTTTTTTTCTTGATTTTCGAACGAAAAAAGGAGTGACAGTAATAATTTTATTCCTGATAAAAAAGTGTCAATTGCACTAAATTAATATGTGCACAAATATCGTCGAGTTTAAAATGTTCTGAATACTTGAAAACAATTTCTTTTCTCAAATATACGGTTCAATTCCTTTGATCGTTAAAACATTGCGCCTCATTTTAATTCTGTTTAATTTCAATGAATGTTTGCATATATTTCAATTTCTTTAGAAAAAATATAGAAATTGAAATAAATATAATTGTGTATAGTGACATGAGGCCTAATTTTAATTCAGTTTAATTGAAAACTTTTCATCGATTTACTATCACTTTTTTGTTGGTATCAGTGACCAAGAGCGTCTGCTGACAGCTTTCATTGATTTTATTTCTTTATTTCTTCTAGAAGCTGCAAAGGCAAAAGCGTGCGATTATATGCGACCGCCCGCGAAGAAAGGGACCTAATGCCCAAAGAATTAACGTTCAGTTTTTTGCACCAAACGATAGTTTTTTATTTGCTTTTTAATACTAAAAAACAATATTCTTTTATCTGCAAAATTTAAATTATTATCAAACTGCAAAGTGAGGCCCTCTTATGAAGTTCCTGTGCTGGACTGCCTCTTCAATCGCTCCTCCTGTGAAATGTAGCTCCCGGGCGTTAGGTTCCTCACTTCGCGGACGGTCACATATGTGAAAGTGAACGTGTGTGCAATTATTGTGTAAATAAGCATGAATTGAGTGTAATCATAATATGTAACAGATTTTTTTTCTATGTCCGGATTATTCGATAAGTTCGACCGTATCGATTTCGGACACTTAAGCGGGTACAAGCCGGATTAATCATGTCTGTCAAACCATACAATTTTCGGATTCTACGGGATGATATTCGGATGTTTTTTCGTGGAATTTATCTGAAACTCGCACGGAATTATAAGAAGGGTAGCTTTTCCAAAATCTAATATACTTGTTTTGTGGAGAGTTAGAATTTTCTGCAAGTTGAGCTTTCATTTCTACTGGTGGGTGGAAGGAATCATTATTAACCAAGGAGTCTATACATACAACTATTTTGTTCTAAGAATCACTAGAAAAGACCAGATCTAATAATTGAACACGCAAATTTTTCACACTATTTAATAGCTTAAGATTTGAGAATCCGAACATTTTGACCTCTAATTTTCGCAACTTTCTTGGTAAAACTTTTTACATTAGGTCCGATTACGTAATTATTATTATCTTTCTGAATCCTTACAAATATTTGCTCAACTATGTTATATTTAATCGCTATAAACTCGCTACAAAACTCATGCCAAACTGCTATCAAGATTCCACTTTCTCTCGTATTCACTTGTTAGAGCATCCCTATCTTGTCTGAAAATTTTATATTCATTTAGCTCTAGTTCAGCATTTTCTATACCCCCGCAAAGCCATGTTTCAGTAAGTACACTAATGTCCCACTTTGTATCTGTTGTTTCCAAAGCGCTTCTGAGGCGATAAAGCTTAGTACGTAGTCCCCTGACACAGTGATCCTAGATTGGAAACGAGATGCACTCGCACACAATTAAAGCTCTATGTCCGTGTGAAAAGAGTAGGAGACCGTAGCACATGAATGTGGTTGCGCGCGCAACCAAGTTCTCCTCTTCTGAATCCAAAAACTCGAAGATACACGATTGTCGGTCAGAAAGCTTCGGGAAACTTCGGCGGTCTCCTATTTATATCTCGATCCGCACTTGAACAAAATTGAAAAAATTGGCGATTTTGATGTTTCGCGCGATTCTCAAATTCTTATATGCGTTGATTCTGAGGTTATGTTTTTTCAGGTGTATAGAATATTGATATTAATACTTGATATATATATATATATATAAAATAGGTTATATAACCACCGCAGGGTCCTACTGGAAGCAAATGCCATGGAAATGACATCAGCCTCCAGCAGAACCGCAGTGAACACACCTATGGCCACGTCTCACAACCGTGAGATGGACGTCCAGGGGGTTCGATGAAATTATAACGACAGGCCGGCGAAACCGTCGTGTGCCTTAAGAACACGGAGCGAACCAAGGATGACCGCCCTCTGCATCCACCTCGCAAGTGCCTCGGCATGTTTTTGGCACGCGGGTATGGCTTCAAGATTACGAACCAGTGATGGCTTCGCCCCTCCGAGAGCACCGATCACAAGGACAATAATTTTGACCGAATATTTTGGGTGTAATCACTTCGGCCCACTTCTAAGTTCTCTCTCTAATCTCTTCTCCTTTTCCTCCTCCGCAGTTGTGATGTTGTATTCTGCCGGAGCTGTGAATTCGATCATGAACATAGCTTGCGCCTCGAAGTTTCGGAGAACGATATCAGGTCTCGAGTGTGTGACGGAAACAGCTGTCCGAAAATTGTAGTTCCAAAAAATTTGGCACTCTTCATTTTGGACAATTGACTCTATCGCCTCTACAGCGTTCGGCAGAGCAGAGTCGTGGCAAACACCATTAAGGCGGCAAAGATGGTAGTGAAGCACTCTCAGGGCCGCATTGTGTCTGTAGAGATACGTCGTTTCCCAGTGAGTGGAACAGCTGGATAGTATGTGTTCGAGGTGCTCAACTCGTGTATGGCAGGTTCTGCACATTTCATTTGGAACTTCTTGACGTGAAATGCGGTTACGGTATACTAAGGTGGGAATGACACCGTCTTGACACGCGAAAATGAAACCCTCTGTACCTAAATTAAGTCCTGATGATCTGAGGAAAGCAAAAGTTAGCTCCATTGACAAGTGCTGACGGATTGTAAAGGAACGCTCCTTTTCCAATCATCTCGTGTTGCCTGACCACTTGTAGGAGAGGATCTCTTCCATTTTGAACTTTGTAGGCTGTACCAACGATAATTTGGTTATAAAGACTCTAGGTGTTTAGAAATCCGCGTCGACCTTGATGGCGTGGCATGCACAATCGCGGAACGGACGAATTTATATGCGAGCTCTTCTGCACATGCATGAATTAACGTGTGGTGATATCAAGGGCCACCAGCTCATGCTTTTTCCATGGAATTACCCCAACCGAGTAGAGTAGAACCGGGCGGCAAGCATGTTAGTTGCAGAGATCTTGTTCAATGCCGACAGATTGGAAAACTAAATCCGTCCAAGGAGATATTTGTATTTTTTTTGGAGAGACTTCTTTACTGATGTTGCGTCCTGAATGCGGCTCTGGGGCACGCCTAGGTACGGATAGTTCTCTCCAATGCCCAGGTGTCCAATAACATTGGTATCTACGAGCTCAGGGTCCTCAGGAACGCCATTAATTCGTCCTTGCTTCAGATGAATCTTGGCACACTTGTCCAGTCCAAAGTCCATACCAATCTCTTTTGTGTACCCCTCGACGACATCTAGAGTACTTTGAAGTTGGCTTTTGCCTTTGGCATAGATCTTTAGGTCATCCATGTATAATATATGATTAACCTTATGCTCGCGATGATTAGTTTTGCCGCAGAGGTATCCAGGAGAATTGCGTGGTGCGAGAGATAGTGGCAGAGATGTGATGCAAAAGAGGAGGGGGCTCATGGTATCACCCTGAAAGACGCCCCTCTGGTAGGTGACCCTGTTCGTTGTCACACGATGATTTCCAGATGAGATTATAAATCTGGTTTTCCAAAGGGGCATCAATCTTTCTATGCACCTCACTATGTGTGGATGAACCTTCATGCTTTCCAGCAGACAGATGATAAGTCTATGAGAGGTTGAATCAAAAGCCTTCCGGTAGTCAATCCAGGCCATCGATAGGGTGGGTTGGTATTCTGATGCATCTTTGGAGATGCATCTATCGATGAGTAGGTTTTCCCGACATCCTGCTACGCCTTTCTTTGAGCCACGTTGTTCGTATGTACATCTCTGTCCATACAGGCGCAATTCTCCGAACAATTCTCTCGTTCAGGATGGCTGTTAAGATCTTATACAGCGTATTTAGACAAGTTATTGGTCTGTAGTTCGCTGGATTGTACAAGTCGCCTTTCTTCGGTAGGAGTATAGTGCGTCCTAACACCAACCACTGCGGAATGGGCGTCTCCAACGTTAAATATGGGGTGAAGATGTGGGCCAGATGTTGGGGAGTAGAAGTGAACTTCTTCCACCAGAAGTTGTTGATACCATCTGGTCCTGCAGCGGAGAAGTTCTTCGTGCCCCTAAGTGCTTTTTTCACCTCTTCGGCAGTGATTGA
>JAUMHM010085187.1:0-11800 GCA_032362435.1 Melikaiella ostensackeni
GAATATTTGGACATGAGAAAACTATCCGCGAGATGGGTGCCGCGATTGCTCACACTCGACCATAAGCGCAACCGTGTAACCACTTCAAAGGAGTGTTTGACGATGTTCAACCGCAATCCGAACGAGTTTTTGCGCCGTTTCGTAACCGTGGACGAAACGTGATCCATCACAAAACTCCAGAGACCAGGGAACAATCGAAACAGTGGGTTCCTTCGGGTGAACGTGCACCAAAGAAGGCCAAGGTGAGTTTGTCGGCCAACAAGGTCATGGCCACAGTTTTTTGGGATGCACGAGGCTACGAACTGCTACCTCATCCAGCATATTCTCCAGATTTAGCCCCCTGCCACTATTTACTGTTTCCAAACTTGAAGAAATGGCTTGGCGGTAAGAGATTTGGGTCGAATGAACAGGTCATTACCGAAACAAACGCCTATTTTGAGGGCCTTGAGAAAACCTATTATTTGGAAGGAATAAAAAAATTAGAAACACGCTGGACTGAATGTATCGAACTAAAAGGAGATTATGTTGAGAAATAAAACGCTTGTTTGCCGAAAAAAAATCTCATATTCAAAAAGTCACTGACTTGTCAAACAGCCCTCGTATTAACTCCTGCTCTAGACAGCTCCGGCAATTACGAATAAAGTCACTGATTTGGTCTCGCAACCCAGGCCAGGAGTACTTTCCCCTGATACGACGGTATGTTTTGGTCACGCCCTTATGACCACCGATTAAGGTGCCGTGATATTCGGCTATTATTTTTGGTCCTAATTCAGGAGGAGGCACCTCCACCTTCCCATGACAGAGAGTGATAATGATATTGCTATTTCGGAAAACGGTCGATAGTAGTTCCGACATTCTGTTCTGGAATAACGATCCTCGTGCATCTCCGGAATTGTCCATTCGACAGAATGTTTGCTTATCCCGCTCTAGAGCGGTGCGAAGATTGGTTAGCCCTATGGTCACGTCCTTCCAGTCGATATTATCTACGTGTCGCCTTTTTATGGTGATAGAGTAGGTGTGGTGTTGGCCGTGGGGAGTAACCAGGACCTGTCACTTTTTGGGCCTGCATTTCCATAGGTCTTGAATATGAAGACGCTCGGTAGCGGTGAGGAGCTTTGCCTCCTTGGGAAGGTCCTTGAATCGAACGGTACTTCTTCTTACCACACTGAAATTTTTTGTGGGAGAGGAAGGTAACTGTGGGCACTGCTCAGTGGGGCCAGGTTGCAATTTGTTATGAAAGTTTATTGATGATTGATATTTTCATAAATAAATTATATTAACAAATATGTAATTCTAACCTCTTCGAAAAAAATTCCACTTAAATTTCAGCAATACGTTATGTAATTTCGAAAATCCTCATTTAGATATTTTCACTTTCAAGTCTATTAAAATTTAATCGTTTACTCTCAAATAAAAAGAGTGCAAAATTGAAGTTTCAAATCGAGAACCTTAATAGTTGAACAATTTTTTTCGTTCATGAACGATAAAAGTTGAAATCATTTAAATTCACACTTTATAAATTGTTAAAGGCTTAAGACTGAATAATAATTATAAATACAGGGTTCAGAATTAAAGAATTTAAAATTGAAAGAATAGTAGAACGATTTCTCTAATTGTTGACGATCCTTTTGGAATGATCCAATTCGAAAAATTCACCTCGTCACTTTAAATGACACCTGACATTACAAGAAATTATGATAATTTTTTTTTTAAATTCCTACAATTCCAATTAAAAACTTTGAAATTTTTGAAGCTTCGAGTTTGAAAATGTAGAAATTTTTTTAATTTACAATTGAGCCCTTTTGACTACTTGAAACCACGAATGTAAAAATTATTATTATTTTAGGAATTTCTAAATTTGTACGGCATTCAATAAAATAAAAGAGAATTAACTTTTTCATTTGAAAATTGTCTGATTTTTGAGGTGTTAAATTCTAATTTATTCAATTTTCAAAACTATTCCTGACTGTTCCAACTAAAAAAAATAACTTTATTATAAATAATTACTCCAGGCCTTCTTCAACTTAAACAAATGGATTGTCTAAATTTTTTTGTCTTGGCCTTGAATTTCAATTTATATAATTTTGAAAACTGTTCTTACTCCAGTCGAGAGATAGTTCGGTGAACCCTTTCGGAAGTCGTCGCCGTGCAGTTTGACTAGAGTAGACAGTCGCCTTCCAGCTGAAAACACAAGTTTAGTTGCGAAAGGGGGCATGGGTGCAATTTCGAGAAACGTTGGTTACTGATCTAAGTCTATTACTAAGATAGGCGCGTTTAGGTTCACGGGAGCGACTTTAGGTACAGGGTTCGCAAGTCGAACAGTTGGCCGAACAACGCATATGGGAACTACTTTGCTTTCTGGGAAGACAAGATTACAGTAAATAATCGACAGGCGAGATTCAGCAGCGTACTGACGTTTTTCCTTAGCCCTCCTCCCTCTCTTGTCAGGTGGTGGAGAGGAGTCCGCCCTTTCTGGAGGGCTCATGGGGTACTCCGTCAAAAACTCAGGGTTTTAATCACAACCCTCGCGATAATCAATGAACGAGGAGGACTGTTAACTGGGGCTCTCTGGTTCTGAATCACAGAATCGGAAACTTTGGAATATCCGGGCCGGAATTAAATAACCCTAACATGGACCCTCTTTTTATTTACGAGGTCGTCAGTGAAAGAAATAGCGGTGCGCCTACTCTTCGACATGAGCAATGGAGCCTATGTCTGCCCATACACACATGAAGCATAAGACTTACCGAATCGGAATGGAAATTTATTTTCAGTTCGGACTTTACGGTACCACTTTTCCATCCGGATCAAATCCGGATTAAGGTGAAAATGAGTTCCATTCGGCTTTTCCTGTACGAGTATTTCTCATCCATGAAGGAAGTAATGGTGCGCTTGAGTCTTCGACATGAGCAACGGAGCCTACGTCTGCACATACACTCATGGAGCTGGAAGCTTACCGAGTCGGAATAGAAAATTGTTTTCAATTCGGACTTCACGGTACCATTCCTCCTTAACAAGGTGATCCACAATTGGGTAACATGTCTCTATTCCGTTTTATTCTTCTTTCCAGTTAGATTATTGAATCTTGGAAGTTTTTAAAGCTCGAGAATTTCCTTTGAGACCTTGGGGGGCCACACAAACAACCTGATTAGGTTCGCAAACTTCGGTTTTCACTGCGACAGGTTTTTGCGCGAATTTCTCTCGCCGCGTCCTTTCTGCACGGTGTCTTCATTTATTCTTAGCATTACTGCTGCTCGGAAGATTAGGCATTTTCAGGCCGTACCATAATTGGGAATAATGACTGTCTTTGTACAAAAATAATTTTCGGATCAAGCGTAATATAGCCAAATTAAAAATACCAAGCCAATTACGGCGAGGTTCCCTGGCAATTTAATGCCCGGGTTTTCGCTTTAATTTGGTGGCACTCTAGCCAATTAAGGCGTGAGTACTAGATTCAAACTTTAGTCTTGTATTTGTATTTGTATTTATTAAAGAAAAATTCCTAGGGCTAACTAGCCCTTCAAGGAACATGTGATACATATTACAGACAAATTATTGTTACAGCGATTGACTAACCAATTTTTAATTAGAAAAAAGAAAAGGTGATCCAAAATTTCGGAAAAAAATAGATTATAATGCACATATAGATGCGGAGTATTAAGAGCGAGATAATGTAAACAAAAATGATAGAATAGTTATATCGTGCTGCCTAGTAACGGAAGGTTAATAATTTTTCTTTGATATTGTTTATGATTAATACGCGGGAGGAGGCTCCCTGCGACTGCAGAGACGAGAGTCTCCTTTTTATTTTTTCGTAGGCCGTATCCTCTTATTCTCGGTCCAAGAAATGTTGTCCCTAAAATCTCTGTAAAAAAAGGAAGGGGGGGGGGGTACGGTTGAGCTAAAAGAACAAGATTTTCTTAAATTTTCAAAAGAAAGAACAAATATATTCTAAGGTCGCCCTGTTACACTTAGAAAGTCGAAAATATAAATAAGAAAGAAATTAGAACGATACAAGCTTACCTTGATCCTCATCCTACGCGACACACACACAAACACGCGCGAGCACCTGTCACGTTCCAAATTCGCTTTTATGAGAAACAAAAAATATATCTATTTCCCATGAAAGGGAATTATATTCTTACAGGAAAATTGTTTTTCTTCGTTCTGAGATTCGAAAAGAGGGTAACTTTCTCTAGACTAATCTAAAAATTTTTTGTTTTTACAGACCGTATAGGATGCAAAAAAAACTAATGCTTCCATTATGGTCCTGCCTCCGGTGGGAAAGAGATTTGAAAATGTTTTACGTCCGGATCCTGAAAATCGTGTACTCCCGGTTCACTCAATTGATTCCGGCGGCTCAATCCCGTTACCGGGACGGAAAAGTGTATTCCGTTGAACGGGATGGGACGCGGTTGCGACTTACGGACTAAACCTTCCCGAAAGACACTACTTTCATTTTTTTCTGACGCCGAACTCCGGACGGACAGAAGGTCTGGGTAGTTACGGCTCGTGCCAGGTTGCCCAAGTTACTGCGATAATGACTTCTGTTTGATGTACCTTGACGGTTCAAAGCAGGGATTTCTGCTGATTTAAGGAATTTGGATAAAGGTGGAAGGGAATTGCCGTGCGACTTGCAACTATGTTTGAAGGTGTGCGGAATCCGTGTAGCTAAAATGCCTTTGCTTGGATTTTCGCACCTGCTCGCAAGCCAGTTCCTCGGGAGTTTGGAATGCCACGCAAGCATTCCGGAAGCAAGCTCTCGGGTTTCAAGCGAACAAGCGAGGCTTTGTAGTCAGCACAAGGCCTTAATTCGATGTACGTAGTTTGAAATAATATTTCAAGCTAATTCGACTTTGAAAAACTAAAATTTAATTCAGATTAGGTTTGCTCGTAACAGTAATGAAGAAGTGTTGCAGAATAGAGCTACAATTTTTAGATTGGTAGTGGTAGGAGAAAACAGAAGCCCAGGGCAAGGTCGTCAACTTACTGTAAATTAAATGGAAGATTTCATAAGCAAATATTCAGTACTCTCATAGACTCAGTTATTTCTCCGATTTTAGCTGAAATTGTCATAGAAGATTTGTGAAATTTTGCATTTGAAAATAAGATTTTAATTTGCCCTTTCTCTTTCGGTATGTAGATGATACCTCATTATGTATATTCATTTAACAAAGCTGCGAACAGTTATTGATGCATTTAATAATCTTCATCCAAAACTTTAATTTACGTATGCAATAGAAAAAAAATAAAATCTGTTCTTTAGACATAGAATTAATTAAACTCCAGGATGGTAATATTATTTTTAATTGGTATAGGAAAAGTAAATATTCAGGCAGAATTAAGAATTATTTTTTCGGCTCATCCTATTTAAAATAAAATTCCAGTAATCATAAACTCAGTCGACAGAGCTCTAGGTTTGTCTCATAAGTCGTTTCATAAAATTATGTTTGAATTTTTATTTGTAAATCATCAAGATGATTTTCTGATCGTCTTTTCAATGATTTATTTGTATATATTATACGGTGAGCGCAGAAAATTGAGCGCGAAGCGCGAAAATTATGACGAAAATGTATTCCTTAAGGCCGGTTGAGCCTTAAGTAAATAAATTTCCTTTTTCATTTGAAACCAATAACAAATTTAGGAATTCGTACATAGAAAACATAAAACACCGAGCGCGAAGCGAGCTGCTGGAGATAGTTAAAAAGAAATGAAAGAATCTGGTTCATTCAATACTTTTGTCTTTCTATATTTTGGTCGAATTTCGAAAACTATTGAATTCATGTTGAAAAACTTTAAAATCCATACAATTTTCAGAATTCCATTCAAGATGGATTCAATAATAAGTTCAGGTAGAGATCCTTCAGATAAATTTGAAAAGAGTTGTGTTTACAAAATTACTCGAAAAATTTGTAAGATAACTTACATGGGACAGATTAGCAGACTATTTAATACTAGGGTGGAAGAACATGAAAGTGATATTCGTTTAGCACGTTATTATCGTAGTGTGTTTACTAGACATAAAAAGAAATGTGTTTGTCATAATTCTGATTGGGACAATGTTGGAATTTTACATTGCGAAAATAATCAGAGTGAGAGAGAATTTATGGAAATGCCTTACATTAGAAAAGAGTTTTCTATAAACTTGAAAACTTATTTAGAAAAATTAAATAATGGTCCTGATAGTACGATTAATTACATTTAAGAATGAGTTTTCATGAATTTTCAATTATTATTTTTTGAAATTTCATTTGAATTGAGTCAGTATCCGCGACTGATTCTTTTTTGTTGAGTTTTGCAATTCATGACGTATTTTGGGCACCGAAACATTTATAGATATTTGTGAATGTTTTTCTATTGCCAGTTAAATAAACAGAAATAAAAGACGAAAGGAAGAAAGAAGGAAGTTGACTTGGAGGTTGCTTTCTACTCATTTTTCATTCCTCTTTTTCCTCTTTTTATATTCTTGTGTTTTTCTAATTTGAATGAAGATATTTGAGAGTGGTTTGTCAAAATTTGATCGTTGTATTCTTGTTTTTCTATTTAATTTAGAGGAATTTCGTAGGTAAATTTGAATGTTGCACGTTTAAGGGAAATAAGAACCCTGATCTATCCAAATTATAATTTCTTATGATCTTAGATCTCGAGGATATGGAAACAAAATCTCTAACTGATTCGGATGGTTTAGTGACTTCCATTTCCAAGGCCTCTCACGAAAAAAACCATAAAAATTGCAAACAATGTGAACTTGTACCAATTGTAGGAACCGCAATTGTTGGTGCAACTGGGGCTAGGCCAGTAAATTGAAACATTGAATATATGCAAAATCTAAATTAGGCGATAGGGAAGGAGAAGGAATATGCGGAGAATGTCTAAAAAGAAAAAGACATAAAATGTTTTAGGAAGCACTTAGAACCCGAACAAACTTTTCCAATTATTATCGTTTTACATTAATTAGAAAAAAGCCATTCTACAAACTGATATCCCGATTTCAAAAAATGTATTCTAGAAAACCGGGTAGAATATCTGGTTGCAAACGTGGGCCTGCAGCTATCCTGTATGATAAAAAATACTGTAAGTTTCGCGTAGTTCGTTTTGGATCCATTCTAGTAAGAATTAGGCTTAGTGTGAGAACAATATGGGGATGGGCAAAATGGTTAAAATTTCCTTCATTACCCACAGACTTTTACAAATTAAAGAAGGTTTGAAATACGGTACGACTACATTATTAATAAAAAGGGTTAAAAATGAGGCGTAATTAAAAAAACAAACCAGAAAGCATAAAATAAAAATAAAACAAATCTATAAATTTAATAAGCTAAGAGTAAGTTTATAAACAAATTCATTCAACTTCATTGAACACATTTGTTTAGGTGGGCGGCGATAACTATTCAATATATTAAATTAGAGAATTGAGAATCAATGTTTTTTGTAGAGGACTTTTCAGTTTAGAGGAGCATCGATGAATATATGTATATTAGGTTGATTAAATTATAATTTAGAGGTCCCCCATTGGCATTTTGTCTTTTTTGTTGATATTTGTTATTTCTATGTTCCAATTGTTTTGGAAATGCACGAATTGATTTTATATGTATTAAGAAAAATTGGCCAAACAACCACCGCAGGGTCTCCTGAGAGCGACTACCATCCAGAAAAATGACCCTGGTTCCCATCAGAACCGCGGTAAATCACACCCACGACTACACCTCACAATCCTTCGTTTCTCTTTGTCAAGAAGTACGATGTCAGGCCTCAAGTGTACAACTTTCAGCCTGAAGTCGAAGTTACAGTAAATTTTGCACAACTCGTCCTCGACAATCGACTCTATCTCTCGAGCATTCGGCCGGGCAGGGTCGTGGTTAACATCATAAGAGCGACAAGGATGGTAATAAAGCACTCTTATGACCGCATCGTGCCTCTGAAGATACCTAGTTCCCGCGTGAGTAGGACACCCGGATAGTATGTGCCGAAGGTGCTCAGAATGTGCACGACACGCTCTGCACCTGTGGCTGAGAACTTATTTACGTGAGATGCGAATACGGCATACCATGTTGGAAATGACACCGTCCTGACACGCAGAAATGAAACCCGCTGTGCCTGAATTAAGTCCGGATGATTCGAGGAAAGCAAACGTTAACACCATAAACAAGGACTGATCTTTTACATTTCTGGGAAAGTTTCCGTGCATTTTCTTGTTATAGAGCTGTTCGAGAAAGCTGTTCACGTCTGCTTTCTGTACCCAGGCTTTTAGAACTGAGGCACCTAGATGGAGTAATGCACTTTCCTCACTTCTGATGTTAAGATCCAGGCCAAGGTTTTGGCCACCTGCTCCGCGGCTTCGTAGAGTAACGCTCCTTTGCCAATCATCCCGTGGTTCCTGACCACTGTCAAGAGAAGATCTCTTCCATTTGCCACGATGTCAGCTGTACCCAGGATAATTTGGTCATGAAGACACTGAATATTAAGAAGTCCGCATCCGCCTTTACGGCGTGGGATGTATAAGCGCGAAACAGACAAGTTGATATGCAAGCTCTTCTGCATATGCATGGTCTCACGTGTGGTGATATCGAGAGTCGTGAGCTCGTGCTTCGTCCATGGAACCACCTCAAATGAATAGAGTAGAACCGAGATGGTAAGCATGTCAGTTGCAAACATCTTGTTCAACGCACACTTCTCCAATTTAAAGTTCATACCAATTTCTCGTGTGTATTCCTCGACGGTCTTTAAAGCATCCTTGAGATGCTGAGTCCCAGAGGCATAGATCTTCCAGTCATCCATATGAAGTACGAGTATAAGAGTGACCTTCTGCTCGCGATTATCAGATCCGCCGCAGAGGGACCCACGAGAATTGCACTGTGCAAGAGATACTGGTAAAAGTGTAATGCAAATGAGAAGAGGGCTCATGGTGTCACCCTGAAAGACGCGCTTCTGGAAGGTAACGCTTTTAGTTGTCACACGATACTTTCCAGATGAGATAGTAAATCTGGTTTTTCAAAGGGCCATCAATCTCTCTATGCATCCCACTATGTGTGGATGAACCTTCAAGCTTTCCAACAGACAGATGATAAGTCTATGAGAGGTTGAATCGAAAGCTTTCTGGTGATCAATTCAGGCCGTCGACAGATTGCGATTGTAGACTGCAGCGTCTTTGCAGATACTTCTGTCGACTAGCAGGTTTTCCCGACAGCCTACTACGCCTCTTTTCGATCCACGCTGTTCGTAGATCTCCCTCCACACAGGTCCAGTTGTCCGAACAATCCTGTCGTTCAGGATAGCTTTAAAGGTCTTATACAGCGTGTTTAGACAAGTTATTGGCCTGTGGTTTCTTAGGTCCAGATCGAACGAGTATGTGAATCTTTTTATGCCGTATTCGTCTACTTGAAACATAATTTGTAGCCTTGCCCCTCCTTCTTTATAAATGTCTATTTATTTAATTTCTGCTGTTTATATATAGCAACCATTAATCGTTTGAAGATTTAACAACAACAAAAAAAAACACATTTTTACCTTTTGTGAATTGCGGGCATATAAGAGCTACGGATACCAATCACCATTAAGGAGACGAATACTCGAACGTAAACGCCATCGCTCTCGACTGCTCGAACTACTCTTGCAAAAAATTTTGACAACGCTTATTGATTCCAAAAATATCGTCAACATAAATGAAGCTGATCATGTTTATGAAAATTTCAGCTCTGCTTTCTACACTGAATGTAGTTACAAAATTATTACTAATAGAATTAAACAAGTTTCGTTTTCAGAAATATCTCCCTGACAATAAAAAAATTTGTCACAGTTAATAATTTCATACTTGATGCACTTTGCTGAATCTGCTGCCAAAATTACCTTACTTCCATTTCTTTTCAATCGCAAGTAATTTTGACAGTAAATTCGTGAAAAAGTAAAGTAAAGTAAAGTAAAAAAAAGTAAAGTAAAGAAAGTAAAGTACACAATTCATTAATTTTTCTTCGTAAATATGTTGACAGAATCACACGTCCATAATCTAGGGGTGTAGGATTGAAGGTAGCTCCTTCAAACTTTAAATTGTTCAGTTATAAAGGTTTGACTTGAAAATGTAAGTAACCGGGAAAAATCATTCATACCAGGGAAATGGCCGGAAAATTTTTTTGGAGTCTCGTCTGGCCACCCTGAAAATTCATGAAAGGTTTTTGATTTGAAATTTCAATAAAACCTTTCCCTTAAAATTGCAATCTTTAAAATATAAAATTTATGGCTAAATTCACAAATATATATAACATTATTATTATTTTTTGTTGCTGTTTCAGGCAAGCATCTGAAAGATACACAAGGGTGATTCCAATCATAAGGAAGTTAGCAGAGGTTTATCTCTGGCTTTCAAACTGACAAAAACTGGACAAATACCGATTTTTAAAACTTCTTTAAAATCCGGGAGGCAGAGGAAAGGTACAAAACTTCCAGCCTCGATCAAGTCGTTCATAGATTCTTACCTGAATCTGAAAGAAGAAACTTCAAAGTTTATAAAGATTCCTAATTTACAGAAGATCCTAGTTTCCAATTACTTATCAAAACCTCTGACTTTACTCTGCTTTATCGAAAAACTATATTTGAAAATCGATTCTTCGATGGTGGTTCACATAATCGGAGACCCGGAAAATTCACCTGAGATCTTCTGAAAAGTTCAAAGAATTGGAAGCTTGTTTTTGTTGGGCTGGAAGTGTCCACTATCCCTGTTGCTCAACACGAGTTCATTTATCCAGATTTTATTTCCTTTAAGACAAAATTTGAAGTGGCATCAAATTTTGTGATGTACCAGGAATATTTCAAGAAGATGCTTCATAATCAGACGAATATAGTCATGGAATATAATTTTGATATTCATGAAAGTGATCTTGGAATTTCTGAATTCACTTGGAAAGGAACGATTTTGATTTTGAAGAAAGCAAAGAATCCTTTTGTATTGACTGCAGGGACGGAGGATCGAGCTCGAAAAGATCACAAAAAGTTGTGTGAATTTTTGGGAAATGTTAATTATCTCTTTTTCGATAGAAGTCCTTTTGCTGGATTGATTTCTAAACGATTCAAAGTAATTAGTTGGTTGCTCTTAAAACTATCAATTATATCTTCAAATGAAACGTTTTTATCAAATCAAAATAAAGATTGGGCGCCAGACCTCCCTGAGATCAACTCAACTAACTCAAGCTAATATCAAGAAATGAAATCCCGAATGAATAGAAACTAAATTTAATAAGTGAAATTGGCACAATTAGTCATTTAACAAATTTGGCCTAGCTCAGCCCCTATGCTAGATATTGATGGAGGGAGTGGTTCTAAATCTGAAAAAGATTATTTTGACTAAACTACAAATAATTTATTCAGTCGATTAACAAATAACTAAATTCATTCAGAATTAAATGAAATTTAATAGTTTGATATTGAATATGACGAAGATTCTTTTGAGATGAAACATAAGAGAGGAATCCAAACTAAATTGATATTTAATTCAGAATATTCTTCAAATACACAGCTCAACAATATTAAATTAATATCCAATTAAGACATAGATAGATGCGATCAAACTCAAAAATTCACCATAAAGCAAACTAAAGTAACTAAACGCAAAAAGAATCACGAAATGTTTGATTTCAGAATCTAACAAAACTTCTCATTCATATTATAGAAAATGAAATCTCACCACATCAAAGATGTTCAAAATCAATTGGGGATTTAAACATGCTATGCCGCACTGTCGGCCCCAACGCGAACTAACCAATATGGCCGTGGATGACATATTAAATACGCGTAAAACATCACGAAAACC
>JAUMHM010085188.1:0-11799 GCA_032362435.1 Melikaiella ostensackeni
AAGATCAATAGTGTGACAACTCCAAGAAAGTCATTTCGAGAAAATTGAGCGCAAAGTTTTTCATTTTTCTCGGTGGTTAGTGCAAGTGTAGTAGTGTAACCAGCGCTGCCCTGCGGCTGCTCTTGCACTTAGGATAGTCACTCTTCTCGAATTGTAGGGCTTGGTATTCTACATCCTGTGGTGGAGCTAACTCAAAAATCGACTTTTTAGAGTTGTCACGCTATTGATCTTGACGTCCGAATTATTAAAATTATAGAAATTACAAACAACATTAAAATTGTAATAAAATATATATTTTTTTAAATCCATAAATATATATTCTATTCTATAAATTATTACTATAGAAGAAATAAATATTATCACTCTTAAAAATATTAACATTATTCAATCAATAAAAATAATAAATTCAATATTACATGAATTTATTGAATAAATTAATCATTCAATAAAAATTATCTCTCTAATAAAAATAAAAATGATACATATAATTATAAAATTCAATATTAAAATAAACAATATATATATATATATAAATTAAAAATAATAATTTAAAATATAAAATTTTATATATTTTTTTGATTCCACAAATCAATGTTTTATATTGAAACTATTTAAACCATATTTAAACTATTCAAATTATTTAATTTATTATCTTAATTGAAAAATCAAAATTGAAAAAATTGAAAAAATTAAATGCAAGTAAATCAATAAATATTCACGAAGAAAAATATTAATAAATTTATTCGAATTTTTATGAATCAATCCATGATTAATTGATCTATTAAATTATCATATAAAGTACTGTAAAAAATCTTATTACTATTGGAATTGATTATAAAAATATACTTCATACCAATAGTCTATTAATTATTATAATTTCTCTAAATAAATTTAAAGAAGGTGGAGAAGCTATATTAAAAATACATAAAATAAATCATAATAATCTTATTGAAGGAATAATATTTATTATACCTTTATTTAATAATAATTTTCGACTTAATATTATTATTCCCATATGAACTACAGATGAATATGCAACTAACATTTTTATATCATTTTCTTTTATACACAATAATCTAATATATATTGATCCTATCAATCAATAAAAGAAATAATAATATGATTATAAATTGAACACATTTCTTCTATAATTCATATAATTTGTAGTAATCCATATTTCCCTAACTTTAATATAATACCTGCTAAAATTATTGATCCTGAAATAGGGGCTTCAACATGAGCTTTAGGTAATCATGAATGAAAAAAAGGTATTTTTACTAAAAATGCTTATAATATATATATATATATTATTGATGAAATTTATATTAGGTAATACAATTATATTTAAAATAATAATTTCATAATAAATGTTTAATAAAATAATTATTATTGGTGAAGAAGCAAATAAAGTACCTACTATATATAATTGTATATAAATTCGTGCTTCAATTCGTTCAAAATGATTACTTGAACCAATAATTGAAAATAATATAGGAATTATCCTAACTTAAAAAAAATAAAAATAAAAATAAATTAATCGATCTAAAAGTTAAAATTAATATAATTAATTTTAAAATTATATGAAAAATATATAATTTTACAAAATTTATTTTAATTAAAGATATTATTATTATTAATCTTATAATTCAAATTGTTAATAAAATTAATAGAATGAAAATCAATTAATCTAAATATTAGAATCATTTTAATAATTATCATAAAATTAAATTAATTAATTTTATTCTGTACTAAAAAAGAACACCCAAAAACTTCACAATTCAAAAATAGACTTTGAGGCTGCCCGTCTTTCCGGCTCATTAGAGACAGGTGTACAATAAATGCACATAACAGAAAGAAAAAAAGTACAGAGAAGAAAATTATTCGATTAGAGAATCATTATTACCTGAAAAAAAGGAAAGAATAATTGATAGCAAATTGTTGTCTTGGTACATATTTCATTTATTGATTGAAATTGATTTGAGCATAGGCGAACATTCTGAATAAAAACAAAAGTCAACGTTCGTACGTTATTGAATTGGAAATTGATTCACACATATCTTTAAAATAATGAACACAAAACTAAAGTTACTGGATACTATTCATTACATTATCCAAAATTAAAATCATAAACATGTGTAAGTCTTTGTTTTGTAAGGACCGAATAGCGTCTTGCATATTGAATTAAAATTATTTTTGCGTTCATTTTTTCTTGTTCTGAGTGATAACATTATTTTGAAAAATTTTATGAAGACAAATATTAGAAACTTATCTTTGAAGCTCCAGGAAATTTTATTCCAACCATAAATCACAACCACTTTTGAAAAACAATTCACATTTGATTGAAAATTGTCAAAAAATTCTGTTAGATACAGAAACACAAAATTTTTATTTTTCAAATATTTTTAATATGAAATTTAGTATCTAAGAAAAATCTTTGCAATTATTATTTTTTTTTTTTATATTTCAAGGTGAGAACGAAAATCTAAACTTGAGTTGTTCACTCTTGGAAAACGCACGATATACTAACTATACAGAAAAAAAGAATACAGAGAAATATACAGAGAAATATACATAAAAAATATATTTAATATACTATACAAATATACTATACAGAGAAAAAGCAGATACTGACATATTTTTCTAAACATATTTGAGAGTGATAAAAAACGAAATTTATGAGTTCTACCCTTCGTTTTGACAAGAGAATATCAATCGTCTAGACCCAAACACTTGTAAAAATACTGCTGGAAAAATTGTCAAAAGACTTAATGGAATTTATTCTAAAAATTTTTAGCCCTCAAAATCAAGATTCAGAAAATAGTCCAATATGTAACATTAAGAATTTTGAAAAAGGAAATTTTATTATTATAACTCTAATTCTATGTACATTCTTATGTCAACATTAATGAGTACCAAGATGATATTTTAATCCTATTAACATAATATTGGATAGACTGAAATATAGAGTATATTGATGAATTTTTCATGGAAATTATTCAGATCGTTGTAGCCTTTCAAAACCAAGATTTATAAAAAACCTAGTTCAAATTTCAATTTTCATTTTATTACTGATTAGAATATTAACCTGGTAATTATCGAAAAATAAGGTTGCCGATAGGTTTTTACGTACATTCAGTGAAAAGAAACGATACCCTCGTTACGTACAAAAAAAGATTTTCTGAGGAAGATGCCATATTAGCAATATGTGTATATCTTATCATGTACCATTCTGTACTGTATTTTGACTAACATTTATGTTCTAAATTTTTCAATTTTTTAATTTTCCAGATGATTATGTGTTTTTTGTATCTATTTTAGATCATATTACATTTACTCTATTTGACTTTATTGAAAATTTTGTAAATATAACCATAATGTTATTCTGGTACTTATAAAAATTAAACGATTTTTCAGAACTGTATTTTCTATATGTAAATCTTAACTTTAAAAGGCTACAACGATCTGAATAATTTCCATGAAATATTCATCAATATACTCTATATTTCATTTTATCAAATATTCTGTTAACAGAATTAAAATATCATCTCGTTACTTATTAATATTGCCATAAGAATGTACATGGAATTAGACTTATGATAGTAAATTTTCCGTCTTCGAAATCTGATCTGTGAAAATTAAAGCGCGTAATCGGAATACAAAATAATGATCGATAATTTCCATAAAACTGAAGCAATAGAATAGAAAGCGTAAAATTGATCTAAAATCATAATAGGTCAAAGGAATATCGATCAACAACAAAAAGGTTTGAGGGCAACTCGATTTTCGTTTCTGTGGGCTCACTTCCTTTGAAAAACACGAAATGAAATTAACTATGACTGTTCAATGGGAATTATTAAAACAAGGGCGATACTCGACACTGAATTGACGGACAGCTTCATCTCGTGAATATTCCTTTAAAGAAAACTACATTAAAAATTCTGGGATTGAAATTGAATAAAAGTAAAATTCGTTTTTAACGCTAATTTTAAGTCTTATTAGAAAATACAGTTTCTATGATAATTGTTGTAATTAATTGAGCATTTCGTTTCAGGTTTATCGTCCTCCCAGGATTGTTGCCGATATATATACTCGGGTCCAATTTCCTGATTGGGACAAATTAAATCGTCGAAAAATCAAATTTCTTATGGATAAAAATTCCATAAGTGTGATTTTCGATACAATCAAATTTAGAAGCAATTATCCTATATAAATAGAGAAAAATTGAAGCTGCCCCGACAAATCAAGGTGTTAGAAGGACATCATTAAATAATGCTCTGTTTACTATACATATAATAGCATTAGAATAATGTTAAAAGTCAAAATGGGTGTACGATTTATAAAAGTATGTCCCATATGTACAAATAAAAATTAGATATGACGAATGTACACTTACCTTTAAAGTTTTCAACAACTGCAACTCACGAAAGACGGCGAAAGACAAAACTCAATAATACGATGTCACGAGGCACATAAAGTACCACGTGGCGATGGAAAAGACAATAGAGATGTTTGATCTTGATTCCATTTTGACAAGATTGATCTCAATGGTCCGATTAATCGATCTTTTGAATGGATTTTCAGTTTTTGTTTGAAATATGGCCGTTCGTGTACTGAAAAGTCAGTGAAGGATGCCAAAATTGTCCGATTAGCCTCGTGACATGCGTAACCTGTTCATTGCCCATGCACTGTAAAGAAAGTGGTTGAAAGTTGCAAGTCGGTTTGTAAACGTTTTACTATGATTGATGTGTTAATTCTACAAGTTCATTGTGAACTTGCAGCGATTAACGGTCGAATTAAAAAATATTTGTGTCAATTTTACTGTAAAAGTGTAATATTACCACATTGAGCAGGGGACATAAAGTTACCAATGCTCAATGTGGTATATTTCGAACACAGTGTAACCGATATTATAAGGTATTTTTTGCCAGGTTTGTTGAAATTTATGAAGTGTAGTGTAATCCAGTTTACATAAAAAGTGTGAGAAAGCAGAACAAGGGAAATGTTGACAGAATTTTGTAATTCCACTATTAAACGTTTGATGACGTTAAAGTGGAAAGTGTAGAGAAATCAAGAGGAAGGGCGCGAGTCGCTCGCAAAACTTGCAAAAACGTGCTGCACGTGCTAATTTGTAACGAATTTAAAGGATCCCTTGTTTCAAATTTGAACACCTTCAAGTTCTAAAGGCTTTTAATTTTTTAAAATTAAGAATGCAAGGTTTAGGATTTAAGGTATTATTGTCAGGGAGCGGATTTTTCTATAGATTTTTATGAAAAAAAATCATATGAATTCTAGAAATCAAACGAAGAATATTTGCCCAAATAAATTTTTTTTTTACTTTACAGTTTCTTCTGAAAACTTCGTGAAGTTTACAATGAGTACATAAGAGGAGTAGTTTTCATTTAATTGCACAACTTCCACTCTATGGATCTACATGAAATATCTTTTACCTGTAGAAGGAACGTCAATTAGTGAGTAGCATTTTTGAACACAAAATTTTGCAGCACAGTTATTATGAAATATTGATTACCAAAAGGGTTGTTCTACCAAATGCGCACACATGGAAACGATGTAAATTCTAGTAACTCGATGTGTGCGCACTGCGTGCATTACGGGATCGCGAGCAGACATACCAACCTCATCTCTGAACATACAGACACTGACTTTCACTGAATTAGGTTAGGTCTCTAGAAATATTTCCTAGAGACTCCAATCGAAACTTTCTTCCGCGGACAAAAAGAGATAGAACGTACCACAGCGTTGCCACAATTTAAAAAATTGGGGGTATCTTGAACTTAGCAGCTAACGTTTTTGTTTGCGCCGAAGTTCAGCGTGTTCATAAAATCGTAAGTGTTGTGATATGTGGAGATTCAGCGTAAGACAGATTTTGAAATTAGTCGTTGTCTACTTTTAACCCAACAAAAATTATATGTGTTTCATTATTTCTTAAAGAACTTTTAATTATTTTATAAGTTGCGTTTTTTTATATTCAGTTCTTTAAAAAATCCAGTTGTGTTCCATAAATAAGCATTTTTTATCAATATTCAACATTTCTTTTCTTTTTAATATTCGTTTCAAGATATAAAATTGCTGAGGTTGACGTAGCGCATGCGTAGTGAGATACACCCCTGCCATTTTACATTGACAGTGGAAATTTCCCACAGAAACGTGAAATTACACTGGACTAAAAGTGTCGCTAGCGGAATTTTACTCTCTGTATGTGATTTTGAGAAGTCGCATTACTTTTACAACATTTCAGTAAAATTACTACATTGAGCATTGGTGACTTTATGTCCAGGGCTAAGTGTGATAATTTTCAACCACTTTTTTTACAGTGCAGATTCCCAGTAAAGTAATGAGGATGAAATTTGAAAATACAAGTTAATATGAAATGCAATAGACTTTTTTTAGAATAATTTTTTTATATAGAGAATTGAAGTGAACAGAAAGTTGTAATGAACTAGATTTGACGATTCTGCATCTGTGCAGTGAAGAAATCGAGAAAGAAAATGAGTTTATGTTTGAATGTCATTATAATTATTAGTTTTCTTAACAAAAAATATAAAGTTTATACTCCTGAAAATATTTAGAATGGAATTGTTCTTCATAATTAGAAGTGGGTAACAAGCGGTAAGATTATGAGTGTACATGAAAGTTGCCCTACAAAAAACGTCGGCCTGAAAAGTATGGTTCCGCGTTCACGAGATGTTCTCGTGAAATCTGCTTTTCAACAACCTCGGATTGGAGGGCAGTGCGAAACTTTCGAATATGATACTTCGCATATAACGTCTAAATTTTCAATGCGACTGGATGCGAAAAAATTTTTTGAAGTAAATGAATCCTGCCCAGTGAGAGATTTCACATCCATTAAAGTATTATTTAATCTGAAGCAAACCGAAGAGAAGTCAATTTTCATTAATGCGAGAGTTCTCTTCCATTTGAATGCTAGTGAACGCGATTGAAGGAGAGAAAACTTTGGAGTGAAGTGAAAACTTTTTAATGCGAGTATTCGCATTCATTTGAATACTATTGAGCGCGAATGAATGGGAGGAAGTTTAGAGCAAATTGAAAACTTCAGAATGCGAGAGTTCGCATTAAATTAAATGCTATTTTAATTTAAGCTCCAATTCAAGGTCAAATTTGTGTAAACGCCTGAACATATCCCTATTGAACATATCTGGAAAATCTATGGGAATTTACGGAAACTCTCAAAAATTGATGAAAACTCAGGGGCTTTCAAGAGTTTTTGAAATGTGCAGAACTTTGTGCAAATATATGGAAAGTTATAGAAACTTTTGGAAATGTATACAGAGTATTGACGGAATTCATAAAAACTTTTCAACATTGTAGAAGGCTTTGAAGATTTATAAGAATTCTACTAATTGACCTTTTAAAAGGAGAATTTACAGAAGTTTATGAGCTTCTTCATTTTTAATTCACCGTCAAGTACTCTTGTCACATGTGCACTGAATGGGCCATTTTCATCTTCGAGATCAAACTGCGGGAGACTAGTACCCTCCTCAGTATACAACAGAAACCGATCATAACTCCTTTGCTTCTGGCTTGGTTTTCATACTTTCCTTTGCATGACCGAAGTTTGGTGGGACTAAAGTTATGAATGGACACTCCACCTTATAACAATTTAGCTGCTTAATTTGGACATGATCTTATACTTATGGAATGAATTTCTCGCATAAAGTTGGAGTTGGCTGTATACTTTCAACAATGAATAATACAAATAATAATGTACCCTCGGATAGGATTGACGCTTCTACTGACGGAAGGCATGTTCTCGGAAAAGTTTCAGGCGATGAATGGAGATTAGGTGTTTGGAATGCTAGAGGTGTAAATGATCTTAAAGGAATTGCGTGATACAATGCGCGTGAGGAAGCTAGATATTTTGTGTGTACCTGAAAGTCAAAAAGTATGAATGTGTATCACCTAGATTACTGTGGGTTAGAATGAAAGTATGAGTCAGAAGACTATTCATCATAGCGTGCTACGCTCCATTTGATGGTGACAAGAGAGATGTAAAAGATACCTCTGGGACTCGTTAAATGATATCCTAGGGACTTGCGATTCTGGCGAAAGAATAATTTTACTTGGAGATATGAATGGTTGGGTTGGTTTACAACGCGAAGGTACCGACAGAGTACTGGGCCATTTTGGAGACACAAAAACGACTGGTAACGGCGATAAATTGATGAAATGAAGGCGGAAGAAGATGAAAAATGCAAAATGACTTTGGAGGAAATAAGAAATTATTCTAGAAATGGGTTGAAAAGGTTAGGATAGGGAGCTCTAGCACTGATGTAGTTGGAATCAAGAATTCTGATGGTGAAATGGTATGGGATTCGGACCAAGTGAAAGACTGTATGAGAGATTTTTTCAAGAGATTATATGAAGGTCAAGCTATGGAGCATAACAAAATATTTATCAAAATACTGATTGAGAAGGTCATGGGGATAACTAAAGAAAGGATCTGGGAAGTTCAATGTGAATTTATGTGCGAGTCAGATATTTAGCTCGAGACAGATCATAGAAAAGTGTTTGAGAGTAAACAGAAGACTTTTCTGTGCATTTGTTGATCTTGAAAAAACTTTCGATAACGTGAATAGATCTAAACTTTGGGAAGTCCTAAAAAGATATGGAGTGAATGGTTGGCTTCTAAGAGCAATAAAAACAATATACAATGTTAGTCAAGCGAGTGCTAGAGAGATTAATCAAGCGACTGGCGTCCGAGCGACGTTGTGAGATGGATCTATAACCTATTCCTTCTCCTCCCAAACATCCCGTAACCAAATTTACCATACAAATTCCTCAATCCCCAGTAGGAAAACGAGACCAGAATCGAACGAATAACGCTTACGCCGGAAGGGATTTGGCTTAATGGTATAATAAAAAATAATAATTTGAATGCCTACAAGTTCCTTACACGTCAGTAAAATGTATTAATATTATACGAGTAGATCAATCTATTCATCTCGTATCGAGGATTTTTTTACATCTACTGTTATAGGTCAATCGATTTATTCCGAAATGTGGTGTCATCAATATTCTTGCATCTACTTTGAATTATGTGATGAAAAAAGTTTCACTATATAAACCGATTTTCCAAATATCATTTAGATAACCATAAGTTCTTTATTCTACAATAAGATGTATTAATATTACATATCAATCTATTCGTCTCGAATCAAGGATTCTTCTTCATTCTAACATCAACTTCAAGCTATAGGTATTTATAAAACAGTTATGCTGCAAATGAAAAATTTGTATAATTACAAATAACCATAACTTCCTTACTCTTCAATAAAATGTATTAATATTATAGGTCAATCGAATCGTCTCGGATCAATGAATCTTTTCTACTCCTGTATCTACTTTCAATTATGTGAATGAAAAAAGGTTTGCCATAAGAAACTGACTTTTTAATATTATTATTGACCGTATCTTCCTTGCTCTTCAACAAAAGGTGTTATTATTATAGGTCAATCGATTTGTCTCGAAATAAAGCGTTTTTCATATTCTTGCATCTACTTTAAATCATGTTAATCAAACAATTTTACTATAAATAACCTATTTTTTAATTATTAAGAAAGCATTATAAAAATAGAACACACACATACATCCGAACGATTGCTTAAAACATTGTATTAGATATTTATCAACTGAGAAACGTTTGATTAAATCATTTCAAAAATATTTGAAATGTTTACGACTACGAAGCTTTCTCTATGAGGAAGCAAAAACTAAAAAAAAATCGATTCAAGTGAAAATAATTTTCTAGGAGCTTATTTGGTCTCTGTTTTTTAATCTGTTTTCGAATTTTTTGGAAAACAAAACGGCGGAGCCAAAATCGATATGAAAAAACTAAAATTATATAATTATATCCAATAGGCTACCAATCGAAAGGATACAAGAAAATGCACTCAGTTTTTTAAAAAATAGTTAAACAAATAGTCATAGAACAACTCTGCATTGCAATTTGCCTGATGTTAGGTGGTACAGTAACGATTGCAAATTTTATATGCTCTATGATTAAAAAGTGTGACTTGAGAAAAAATTATTTTCAGAACCAATTTAGTTTTTCTAATGCAACATTTGTTCCCTTTCTTTTGAATTCAATTTATTATAACATATATCAACAAATAGTGGTATATTTTCAGGATGAACTGCTTCTTAGAATATTCAACTTCAAGGATAAAAAAAATATTAAGAATATACATCGTTGTGAGTTGATTAAGAACCAATCAATTCAGATCATTCCATTTTTCGAGAAAGAAAAAGATAATTTTCCGAAACAGTAACACATTTCTAAGAATCGCTTATTTACTCAAATTTTTATAGTATATTTAAATAAAAATAGATAACTTTTCGTAAATTGAGTTAATCCGGATTACCTAGATTAAAAGAAATCTTAATAGTATTCATAAGCAACCCTGCAGATTGGACCAAATCTTTGGTGAATGTACTCGTATCTCTTCTAAAATTCCTTGAAGATCGAAATGAAATCTACTTTCTTATAAGAACTTTTTGTGTATTCAAGAAGAACACCCAAAAAGTTCACAAATCTAAAATAGACTTCAAAACTAGCCGTTTTTTTGGCTCCTTAAAGACAAATATACAAAAAGTGTGAAACAAAAAGAAAAAAAGAGAGAGAAGAAAGAGTCAATCAAAACCAACCTCTTACTCATACTTTTCTCCACCTTTTTTATACTACTGGGGACCAACATGTTACAAAGTCAATTTAGGCTTCCTTATCAGTGGTGATTTATAGAAAAACTGCAGTTCTGAATAATGAAACATGTATTAATTCAATTCAAATATTACCTGAAAATAAAAAAACAGAACTTATGGCATGTCAACCTCTTTAACTAAATCCCAGATAGATTTATTGAATTTATTGGCATTCTCATTAAAAGTTTCTTTGTTTTTTTTTTTGTTGTTGAAGTCAAAACATTTTTTCTTTTTAATATGAAATATGTTTTTTTTTTTTGAAAAACTCATGAATCTTGCATTTTATCAATGAATCCCACTGTAATGCATCCAATTTCAGTTTTTACTAATTGAATGAATTTTTTAATACTTTTCACAGGTCTTCCAGTATCATCCATCATAAAATCACATTACCCTCAATTTTTCAAATTCAATTGAGAATACCAATAACAGGAAAAGCAGAATAGATAAAATAATTCTTTTCAACTTTCTGCGCAGAAAATCTAAAAATTGTAATGCAAAGTTTCGTAAACATTCCACCACAACATTAATTGAACAAACATTTCAGTTATTTTTTAAAACTTCGAAATTTTGTTGATTTTTTTCTTGAGAACAGAGACAGTAATCCACTTTTTTGAAATAAATTTTACTGGATGACAAAAGGACTCTTGACAGTGAAAATTCTTTTCGATTTCAACCGGGAACAAACTTCAAAAATACGAAGTGTAGCGATCAAAAGCTGGTCGTAAATTGGCACTGGCTGTCTACAATGAACCTCGGAGAAAATCTCACATTCAGGGAGATCATTAACAAAACACTTGTGGGAGAGACTTCTTTAATTCATATCATTATTCAATTTTTTATTCTTTTTATATAAACTGTATATTTGAAAAAAACTAATGTATAGTATAATAAAAGGAGGTGTTTCAGGTTTCAGTTGTGTGCAAAACTACAAATCTTGCCGACGTTTCATGAACATTGCAGTTCACTTCTTTAGAGCTAACCCGAAACTGAAGCTTCAGGTAATGTTGTTCTTATCCTGTATACTTTCTAGGATGCCTGTGATTGGCCAGAGCGCCCATC
>JAUMHM010085191.1:0-11799 GCA_032362435.1 Melikaiella ostensackeni
CCCTGACAATAGACAAATTATTAGATTTTTTATCTATTCTGCGACAAGCAGAAAAGCCGTTCAGGCCTACGGCACTGCCCCACAAAAAATGTGAGAAGACTCCATTCTGCGCCCGTAAAATTGACTTTCGTCATGGTAATGAGGATCCAATACATTTCAACGAAGAAATATAAACTTTGACAACAATAAATAATATAAATGTTAAAGAAAAGCGATTTTATTATTCAATAACATTAAAATAAAAAATATTAATAACATTAAAAATAACATTCACGTTTATTACAAGCTTCTACGATAATTAGAAGCTGAGAACGTGATTATGTTTGTTATTGTTTATAGCAGAATAAGTTATTATTTTACCTCAAAGAAGCTGACGCCAATTTTTCACACAAGACTTACACTATTGATGTACTAATTTTGAGAACACCTTATTTTGAATTGCTAAAGATATAGCACGTTGAAGTATATGCGCGGGAAAATGCGTGTAACTTGGTAAATATAAACATTTGAATAAAATTTTCTCATTAATGTTGGAGCAGACCTGTAAAGGAGTATCTTTTCTCCCTTAATAATTTTCGAACAAATGACTTGCTGTAAAGAGAAACAGCTTTTTTTTCTTCTGGTGTTTCTTTTACCGATGTTTTCTCTAAATGTATCAATTTTATCAAAAAATGTTATGATAATGAAAATATGCACCTCTGGGAGTAGTCCAACTTTTGTTTGAAACTTTTTCCTGTGAAATAAATATTTTTCTTATTTCAATACTGTATCTTAACGGGTGGACCGCGCACTTTATCGCTGCCTGCCAGGTGTTTCTGCTCCACTTTTTCAATTGCTTTTTTGCATATCGTTACCTGTATGCATAAACAATACATAGCAATTGATTCCAAGAGTTTACCTGCGACAAAATTTTACCTCAATTTTTGGCGACTTTGGCGCCAACTGCCACCACTTTCCTCTCCAGATAATCAATTGCTATTGCACAGGTGCATTTCTAACGTCACCTCCTACATGCATACGAATTTTCATGCTTGTACTACCTGTAGTCACGTCACTCAGCTCTAAAAATTGACACCTTTGCCGGCTCGCCACCGCTCACCTGCTCCTGTCAGCTCTGGCAGTTCAGCATATTCAGGTTCGTCATCATAAGTCGAACCTTTCAGGTAAAAATTGTCCTTGTATCTATCACATTGCCATTTATGTTGTGGGCTTACGGTCTAAGACTCTTTCTGTGTAAGGTAAATGTACCAGTCGTCGCAAACGTCCCAGTCCTCGCACAGTCGAGCATATTTTACGGAAAATTAAAAACATTGCAATATATTTTTGTGTAAAAAATAAAGATATTGCTTAACACACGTATATTATTCATCGCTCACAACGAATTATAGATGTAAATGCTCATTTAAAAGTTCTAAAAAATAAAACATGTTGGCATGTTCAAATCATAGTTCAGAAAACGACTGTGCTTATTTTTCAAGCTAATGGTGCTCTTCTTACATTTAAGCGTTAAGATAAATTTTTTGATATCATTTCGAGAAATTTTTGATTCATATTTTAGAAAGACCTTATAGAAATTGTCATTCGTGTAACTGAAAGGTGAAAATTTATGCTGCAAATTAATAAACAAACAATTTATCGACTGGTACACAAGAAACTTGCATGACCCAATGCTCGCACGGTCAAAGCAACGACTGGATCATACGTATTTAATAAATTGTTCCTATCGTCGCACGGAAGTTTGTGAAAACAAGAAAACATCTGTGTTCAAGTGAAAAAATAAGTATTTATTATTTTTGAAGTGAGAAAAAGATAATTTGTAAAGAATATGAGACACGGGGGAAAAAGTTAAATATTTTAAGACGCAAATGTATTTTTTTTCCTGAAAAAATGTTTTCTGACCTTAAAACTTTGACATTTGTAAGTTGCGAAAATTGATGTATTAATAATTGTTTTTAGATGTTATTCGACATGGGAAAAGACGGAAAAATTCGCGGGAAAATGAAACAGCACTCGCGTGAGGACATTTATCGTAGTCTCAATGACATAAAAAACAGAAAACTGCCAATATCTAAAGCGGCAAAGTTGCACAACATTTCAAAAAGCACGATTTTCACCAAACTCAAAAACAAAGTTCCAGTAGAAGCGAAATTCGGGCCTCGGGATGAAAACCAGCGAATCGCATTGTTGATGAATTTGCTACCCGAGTCGCTGACGAGGGTTTATCAAATTCATCCGAAAATGCAATTGCCTTTTTTGATCCCTACTTATGCAATACACATTTATAGTTTCTTATGAATAATAATTTTTTGATTGATAATGTGAAAGATGTCCAGAGTGAAAGCAGTCGAGTTGGCAATGGAAAATTTAAGAGAGTTGGGAATTCAGCATCACTCGAAGCAGTCCTAAAAAATCATGAAGGTACTACATTAATTACTTGGTCGTGTTTTCACAGTGACAAAATGGCAATTTTGCAGATAACGACAAAGACCACGAATCAGACGGCATCCCTTCTTTTTTCAATAGGGATTGCTACTGGCCTGAAAAAGTCAAAACGAAGTCAAAAGAAAAAGTACCGAGCGTTGCAACTTCGGACGAGTGGAATCTTTATTTCAATAAAAAATGCATCGGAAAGGTCAAAAAAGGAGAGCAACAGCAACAGAGAGTGCAAAAAAACCGCACAAGGAGAACAAGCCGCGAAAGAAATTGCATTCGAAGAGAGAAAAAAAGCTCACGAAGAATTGAAAAAAAATGGAAGAGAAAAAACGACGAAAAAGAGGGGTAAAAAGCAGAATTATTATCAATTGAGTGAAATAATGAAACCATCTTCTCTAGAGTAACATTTTTATTATTTCACCCACTGTAAATCATTTTAAACTAATTTTTAAAGAAAAAAAAAGTTGAAAAATTCAATCGTGGGAGGACTGGGACAGGCGTGTGCGACGACTGAGACAAGAGAAATTTTCTCGTGCGAGGACTGGGTCAAACGCGTTTTTCATGCTTTCAGTTATTCGTTAATACGTGTTGGCAATTTTCAGATAAATGATCTTTGCAATTGGAAGTTAAGGTTCTCCTTTATAATGTCATTCGATTAAAATGTCAAAAAATTTCATTTTTCTTTAAATAAAATCAAAAATTCACGTGAAACTTAGCATTATTCAAAGAATTCATGGGAATCCATGGAAATTCAAGCGACTTCTAGAGAATCTCAGTTAAATCAAGTGAGTTTCAGAGAATCCTAATGAATTCAAGAGAATTTTATTGAGTTCAAAAGAATTAAAGAGTATTTGAGAGAATTTAAGTAACGACAAAGATTTCAAGTACTGTAAACTTCACAAGAGTTATAATGGAAAAAATAAAAATAAAAAATATATATATAACAATAAAATCTTCACGGAAATCTTGGTGTATCATAAATGGAAATTTCTGGTAAATTTCTAAATTACTGAAAATAACTTGGAATTTAGAGTATCCAAAGATTTCCCGAAGAAATTCAAAAATTTACGGAAACTAGTTAACTTATAAACCGAAAAATTCTGGAAATTTAAGGAAATCCAAAAATGTCTAAAATATTCGGTAATTAACAGTAATTTATGATAATTTTTCAGAAAAATATTATAACTTATCGTTTAGGGCTGGTCCAATCCAATCCAATCCAATCCAATCCAATCCAATCCAATCCAATCCAATCCAATCCAATCCAATCCAATCCAATCACTATACTTAAAATCAGTCCATCAAGTGTCAACTCATAAAGCCTGTAGTAACGTTATGTTGCTACATAAGATTCCGGCACTCCAGGAAAGTAACTTTGGATGGATAAGCGCAGGCGCAGCGGTAAGAAAAATGATCTTGCTCGAAGTGCGTAAGAGCAGTGGTTATAAATATTTTTGATCTCACAACTTGTTCTCACTATTTCGAAATTGGCCAGTTTCTGCACGCTATACAGCATATATGCTTCAAGAGGCGAACATTAATGCATGTTACAAAAATCTTCCTTTTTTACGTTTTTTCTTAGTTTTTTGTGATTATCTCAAGAACTCTGTAATTAAATAAAATTTATGAAATTCAGCCTTGATATCAATTAGCTTCTACTATACACTTAATTAAACCTACGGTTAACAATAACTATATATTGTGCAGTAGAATTAAAACAAGTGGCCCCAATTTCAAATTTATGTCGTTTGTAATAAATCATTTATTCTATTGGTGGATTTAAATAAAAAATATTAGTATTGTTCCAATGGTCAACAAAAATATAAATTTTCCTTATCATTTCAACGTCAAATGAAGTTATACAAAGATATACGATATTGTATCCTATTTTACAGTATCACTAGTTATTCTCTCACAGTTTATTTGGCCACAAAAGGAGATAAATTTCATGAACACTATGCAGAGGTTACAGATAGTGTTGAGCAGTGGCATTAATTTGCAACAATGTTACAATAGTGATAACTAAATTCCGGAAAACCGAGTAGCGACGTGAAAATTTAGGTGTTTTCAAAGCTGTGATGCAAGGTTTTCTGCACAAACTGTCCCGACAAAATCTGTTTGAAAGTTATACTATAAGTGCATTAAACTTTTTTATTCACTTATTGTTATAATTTTAAAGAAATTTCAGAAATCAATTGCATATATATATATATATATATATATATAGTTTAAACAACTTCTTTAAACTCGGTATACTTCAGTCAAAGAAGGACTTTTGTTCTCATGGAAACTGTGTTTATAAGATTTAAAAATAACCAGTTGAGTAAACGTTTTTTTCATATAGTAAGCTTAGAAGACGCAAATTGAAATTGCCGATTAAATATTTTTAAAGTAAATGTTTAAATCTCATACTTGTTTCCCATTCATATGTCGCCTAGATGGCAATATCATGCACGACGACAGAACCTTATATTGTATATAGCTTGCGAATGTGCACGCGTGTGTGTGTGTGTGAGTGTAGAGTGCACTTTTGTGAGACCGTCATGAGTTTGCCTGGCTTGGTAACAAGAACAAGTTCGGTATTGAGCATTTGTGTTTTGGCGTAATTTTATACTTTGTATTCTTTCGCACTGTTGTTTATAATAAAATTTTTAATAGGTTATGGTCCCAGAGCATCGTGACATTGTGGCAAAAGTGGTTTCGAAGACAAGTATGAAAAACGAATCTCTTTCGAAATGATGCCATTACATTCGCTTTTCAGGTTATTTTTCGTGTCGATCGCGATCGAAGGCATCAAATTCGCGTCGTGTGTAGATTTTAAAGAAAACTAAATATGGGCAGCAGTAAATCTGTTTTTACTTTTAATACTGAACGCAGTTCCTTTTCTCTTGAAAAAGTTCATTATTTCTGTGAAAATGGCAGATAGGCCAGAAGTACTTCACGTCACAAAATTCGACGGAAACCACTACAGAAAATGAAAGCTCCAAATGAAATGTGCTTTACGTGCCAAAAGAGTTTACGAAGTTGCAAGTGGAACGACAGTAAAGCCTGCAGCAGTTCAGGAACATCAGCTTAAATCATGGAATAAAAATGACGCAATTGCAATGTTTACTCTCACCTCGGCGATGCAATTCGCTTAGATTACGCTCGTGGAAAACTGTGAGTCATCTTAAGAGATCTTAGATAAATCAGATTCGACTTATGAACAGAAATCTTCTTCGGGAAAAGAAAAAGAGACATCGATTTCAAAAGGAAATCAACAAAAGCATGACTCAAAGAAAAAAAACAGAATAGCAAGCCAAAGATTGATAAATCAAAAATTACCTATTGAAACTGTCAAAAAAAGGCATTTTGCCAATGAATGTCCTAATCCAAAAAAAACTGCGAGAAACCAGAATAGAATCCTCTCAACAAGGAAATTTCTCAGCTTTCAATTCAAAATATTTGTAAGAGCATTTCTTCTTAACAACGTCCAATAATGACTTATGGATTTTAAACAGTAAGGCCTCATCCCACATGACTCATCACAGAGATTTTTTTTCTAAATTTAAAGGATTGCCTGGTGACAGTCTGATCTTTATGAGGAATAATCAGAGCCTTTCTGTCAAAGGAATAGGAACTGTAAGAGTTCTAAAATTGATCGAAGGTTATTGGTACAATGTAATAATTACTCATGTTTTATATGTTACAGATCTTAGAAAAAGCCTTTTTCTCAGAAGGTGTTTTAACGGAAAAAAATTCAAAGTAATTAAAGAGGATAAAATGCTGACATTTTTGAAGGGGGAAAATTGGTGGCAGTTGCTCTTCGCCAACCAAACTGTATAAAATGTTATTTCGTACCATTTACCCAGAAGAAGCAAATCTTTCAATGAGTGATAATTTGAGGACATGACATGAGTTACTCGGACATTTAAATCAATGCAAATTATGTGAGATGGTGCGTCATGATGTAGTTAAAGGAGTAAAATTGTCAGATACTACAAATTTTCTCTGCGAAGCCCGCTTATACCTGTATGGTAAGCAGCACAGGCTACCTTTTCAACAAAAGCAACACGTAAAAGCCAAGGTAGGTGAACGTGTTTATAGAGTTGTTAAAGGTCCAGTGGAAATACCTTTGGTTGGTGGATCCAGATATTTTGTCTCTTTTAAGGTTGAGCATACTGGCTATTGTGTAGTTGCCCTTATTAAACACAAGTCAGATGTTTATAAGTGTTTCAAGAAATATCTCAATAAGTTAAATAATAAATTTTGACATCTACCGAAATTTCTTCACATTGACAGAGGTGGATAATACATCAATAATCAATTGATAAAATATCTCTCGGATCATTGAACTGAAATAAAAACGACTGCACTTTACACACCTCAGCAAAAAGGAACGGCACAACGCGACATGATAACTATAGTAGAGAGTGCACGTTCCATGTTCCACTTAAGGGTGTTTGGCAGCACGTCTAACATGCATGTTTCAAAGCAGCACAGGATGAAGCTGCATTCAAAAAGCGAGAAGCTAATTTTCATCGGATATAAAGGAAGTTGGACAAACTGCCGTCTCTTCAACTCCATTACAAGAAAAATCACTATATCACGTGACAAGATTTTTGACGAGGCTTCAAAGGTTCCTGTTCCAAGGAGAAATATAGTTCCAGTGCAAGCTGGCAACTCGAATTAACCAGTTGATGACGAGCAGTGAATTCCTGAAAAAGATCATCAACAAGAAGATCATCAAGGTGACAACGAGAGGAACAAAGAACAGAAGGAAGATCCAATTATCTCGGAAGGAACGAAATCTCAACAGTTCAAGAGTAAAAAGTATCATCTTCGGCCCAGGGAAGAACTCAGATCTCCAGTTCGTTACGTGGCAAACTTTGTGGAAGTTGAGATTCCACAAACTTACGCAGAAGCTCTACAGTGTCCTCAAGCCAAACACTGGAGCATGGCAATAAAAGAAGAATTAAATACTCCCAAAAAGAATAGGCCTTGTACAAAGCAACGACTACCACGTGGCTAAACTGCCATAGGATCAAAATGATTCTTTAAAATTAAAAGAGATAGTTATGGAGAAGTTTCAAGGTACACAGCAAGACTTTGTGCAAAAGGCTTCGCACAAAAAGAAGGAGTCGATTATTTTGAAACTTATGTCGCCACTACGAGGTACGACTCTATTCAAGTTCTGCTTGTTATAGTAGCACAGTGGTCTTACGTAGTGATGCAATTTGATGTTAAGACCACCTTTCAGTAGGGGAACTACAAGAAGATGTCTATATGAAAATACTAGACAGAATCATCTTTGAAATGGATGTGGTCTGTAAGTTGAAGAAATCACCATATGGTTTGAAGCAGGAACCCCGATGCTGGCACTTAAAATTCGGTAAATTCCTGAATAAGTTTGATTTCATTCATTCCAGTGCTGACAAGTGCATTTACAGAGACAGCTTCAACAGAAAAGTTACACTACTCATAATCTATGACGACGATGAATTACTTATGTGTGAAGATAGGAACTTGTCAACATTAATACTAAATGAATTACAGAGAGAGTTCGAAGTGACTACCAATGAGCATCACAATTTTATGGATCTAGAAACTCATCGAGACGATCAGATTGGTTCAACTTATATACAGCAGACTCTCTATATTAAGCAGATAATCAAGAGTTTCAACTTCGAAAACACAAAACCAAATAGCGTGCCTCCCGATCTACATGCGAATTCAAACCTGGCTGAAGATCAAGAGCCCATTAGGAAGAACATCCCTTATCGAAAAGGTGTCAAATGTTTGATGTTTGCCGCAGTAGTTCGTCGACCTGACATCATTTTTGCGGTATCATGCGTGAGTAGATTTGTGTCAAATCCGATTCATTTTGGGATAAAGGGGAAGGGATAGGAAAACGGAGGGTCGAGAAGACTCCTATGCTGGATGCTTTTCTTTAAGTCCAATTTCCTTCGGAGATGGCTTAAATTGTAGCTTTGAGCATGTAGAATTGAGATAAAAATAAAATTTGTTATGCTAGAGTTTTATTTTTTTCGTATCAGCGGTTGAAAAATATAAAAAATAAGAGAAATGAGGAAAATTTGGACCGTTACTTATCTTGTCTAAAATAGTATATTGTGTCACAAGTGCGCGATGTAGGTGATTCAAGACGAGTGTGAAATTTTCCGCCTGAGTGAAGCGAGGGTGTCATTCACACGAGTCGAGAATCACCTAAGTGCACTTGTCACACATACTATTTTTTGAAAAAACTGAGTGCGAAGTGTACGAAGAACTGGCTGATTTTACTCGCAGACGCTTAGATATGCGAGAATAACTTCTACCATAACATTTGAGAATCGGAGACTAGGCGCACGCTACGCAGACACGAGAAACCGAACTTCGCAGGCAGTTGTTTCAAAAATAAATATTCAAGTTACGGCACTGAAGTTCATCATTTCCTCCATAAAACACCACTGCGGATTGTAGGAAAATACTGGGAACCTCAAGAAAAATCTGCTTTCAATTAAAATTCAACATATGAAAAATATAATGATTGGATTAAAATTATTTCGTTTAATCGGCAGTAACAAAATGGAACGAAAGTTCCGGTCGCGTCCCTGTGTAGAATAAAGATAAATAATAAAATTTGTTGTGTTATAGTTTTCTTTTTTTGATATCAGTGGTTTAAAAATAGGACAAATAAGGAAAATGGGGAAAATTTGGTTATTTAGACCTCTATCCTGGAAGCTTTTCTTTTAGTGCGATTTTCTTCAGGGATGGCTCAGATTAAAGCTCTTGGCATGTAGAATTGAGATTTTCCTTTTATTCAATAGTACGTTTCAAAAATAGTAATTTATGATCTATGGAGAGAAAAATAACATTTTGATGTGAAAAGAATCCTGGTAAGGTTTCAGCATGCGCTAAAGACGAATGAATAAAGCAATAAAATATAAAGATTCTGTATTGAATATTTTATTGATTTGCTTTTAATTATCTACTGAAATCATAGCTAGTCGACTTCAGATTTTGGAAAAAGAGTTTTTATTCAATTCCAGAACACACCCTCACCTTGTATATCTCTTTATTTAATTGAAATGAATTGGAAACTTTGAAAAGGGGATGATGTGGCTGGAAAATAACTATTGCAAAAAAAAGATTTAGATTTTCACTCGTGTTCAATTTTTGATACGAGTATAGCAGACTTAAGGTTTTCCCGAATATTAATAGATGTTGTCAATGTGACTTGGCGCAAGGTGTCTTCCCGCGGTTAAGATGACCAGAATCCCCAATCTGTCTGTAAATACTCTCTAGAAGTTCAGATTTTCAAAAAGATAATTTATGTGAAATGTAGGAAGAAAATGATTTTTGTGGTTCTGAGGGCTTCTTAGACAAAATTCTCTCCTGCTTAGCTTAGCGGTTGAGCGGTATTCAGGTTCGGTGCGAAGGGATAAGGGCTGAGAGGGCTTGGTTTACAGTGGTCGGGGGTGCTGTGGCAGGGGGAAGAGGGTCGGAGGGTAGCTCACAGGTATATTGGTGATAGGCTAAGGAAAAGACGGTGAAGTGGTAAAGCGGGGTTCAGGGTAGCGTAGAGGGAGTGATTGTAGGAGAGAGGTAGAGGGTAGAGGGGATTAAGAGGTCAGAAGGAAGAGAGATAGCAGCTATATAGATAGGGGTATATAGCTAATGGTAAAGTGGTGGGAGGAGTAGACCGGAGAGGGTTAGAGAGGTTTGGCATAAGGCAGAGAGAAGATGGTTGATCGGTAGCTTACGGGTATATGGGTGAGGGGTGAAGGAAGAGGGGGTGGAGTAGCGGTGAGGGCTTGAGGGTAGGGTGGATGGGATGATTGTGGGAGAGGGATGCGGGGTAGAAAAAATGAAGAGATTTGCGGAAAGGAAAGAGGTATAGAGGGTATTGAGAGGTTGTGGGAAAAGCATAAAGGGGAGAGGGGATTAAAAGTTTGAAGGAGAGGTAAAAGGTATAGAGGTTAGATGGGTACTGGGTTGGGTATATGGCTTATGGTAGAGTAGCGAGAGAAGTAGAGTGGTGGGTTTCAGAGGGAGAGTGGTATTTAAATGAATGTTTAACAAGAGGGGTCAGAAGGTTCTTAGTGGTCTTGAGAGTATTGGAAGGGAGAGAGGGAAGAACAGGTGATTGGTACATTAAGAAATGTGAATGTGGTTGTAATTGTCAGTGCAATAGTTGACATGATTGTCAGCTGTTTGCAGTATTTTTATTCAAGTTGCTATAAGAAAAGCTTAAGTTTTTTTTGTGATTATATACATTATCATTATTTATCATTTTTTACCTGAAGGTATTAAAAATAACTAATAGTTTTGCCGTTTAGAGATATATATTTTCGATGATCTTTGAATTTCATTGAAAGTCTTATAGGGCTTTAGATCATACCTACTGCCAGCACCTTTAGGATTGAACTGGTTCATGAATTTTCAGGCGGCAGTTCACGAAACCTAAAGGCGATGTCTCCATATCATCAAGGCGCGCTGAGTGAGTCTTTTTTAACAGGGAGTTGAAAAAGCTGGAGAGTTGTTCCGTGAGAGATAAGTACCAGCAGCGCCATTACCCCTATTACCGTAAGGCACATTATCGTAATTCAAATCTCGCATGGCGTGAATTCTCGTTACAGCGGGCTGTTTTTTCATCGATATATAAAATCATCCCGAGAGGGTGGTCTGGAGAACGAGAGTCGCATCATGTTTTGGAGCTTGTCGAGTGATTGTCATCCCACATCTGCGAAACTCTTGTTCGCAATGCGACCCATACTAAAATAACCAATCTTTTACTCGATTTGGTACCAACCGTGCTTGATGATGCCCTAGAGACTTTTTATTTATTTTCATACCGACAACAAGCGAGTTTTTTAAAAATGTAATTTATTTTTATTTTAGAGTCCATATTTTCTCTCTGCTGGATATAGCTTTTCGACAATGGAGTATTGGCTCGCCGTTTATTCGCCGACAACCGATCAATTTCCGACTCAATTTTACTCCGTTACGATTGGCTTTTGCTATATGCATATTTGACTTTTGATAGGATGAATTGCGTAATATTCTACTTTGAATATGATGGTGAAATACCATTTTGAAAATAGACTTAAAAATTCTTCGGGAAGTTTATGTGTTCAAATTCATTTTCAGTGGAATGGAAGGTTCTAATGTGTCCGCTAAGGGTTAAAATTTTTCCCTCGTACCTCTCCCCCATTTCTTTACGCACCCCACCACCCACTTACTCGATGACAGGGGAGGGCTGCAGTTTAAGTTGGGTTCCGAACTATCAATAACATAGGGTTTAAGTACTTATAGAACATTTTTGTCTAGAGGTTCCGGCGCCACGACTCTCCGGAGATGAACACTCCTTTGCTAGGTTAGTGTTCA
>JAUMHM010085192.1:0-11797 GCA_032362435.1 Melikaiella ostensackeni
AGTTTTGCACACGATTGAAACCCGAAACACCTCCTTTCATGATAATGAATCATCGTGAAAGCATTAAATCTATTATTTAAGAGAGAAGATATTCATGACCTTGATAGTGACGATTAGAAAATTGATATTTGAAGAACGGTTTTATATAAAAGGAAAATTGTTTTGTACTAGTTTCTTTGTAGCGCATAAAAGAGCAAGTCGAAGCGTCCAAATGATAAGATTCTTTCTCGAGAGTTTGGATAGAAAGGTAACTCTACAAGTTTCCAAATTGACATAATTATTTTTATGGACACATTAGTGCCCTTTGAAAATCACTCTCTTTTCTATGCTTACGCTTACACAACGCTATGCTATTCATATTCTTTTAGCCGCTTCACTCGACCATTTACGAAATTAAATTAATTTATAAGACTCCTAATTTTCCGGCTAATGAATTCTAAAAAGACCACTTCAGAGAGTGGAATTATGAAAAAGGTAGACAACAATTTGAGAAACGAATTATAACTAACATTTATTGTTTGATTTAATGTGGGCGGGGGGTGAGAGAGGGCAGTCTTCTGGCGTTCAGGCTAGCCCGTTGTGCCTCACCCTTGTTTATTCTCAAGTACACCGAATTCGGGCACCGAGGTAGATTTCGTTGTAATTGTTGTTTCCAACGTTCTGGAAATATGCCTCTCGGGTGCCAGACATACTACATGGCATACTACCTCAGTCACTATGCCATCCGGTAGCCACTCTAGCCAGACTAGGGTGTACAGAGCGATCCATTTTCATGAGGTCATCAGTGAGATGCCGATATTCGGCGCACTGCTCGGTGTGTGTGTGTGTGTGTGTGTATGATAGACGCCTCGACATAGAGCCTCTTCCTTGGGAAGTCACTAGCCTCTCTTGAAGGGATCTACAGTTTAGGGTGGGTTCCGAGCCACCAAAGCCCCGGTAGAAGTACATAAAAAATTGTCCATTGATACTGGCACAGGGATCGAACCCTTCTGCTCGGAAGCCTGATGTGCTATCGCCCGAGACACTAAACATGCACCATTTTTCTATACTACTCGTATAGATTTAACATGGGGCTCTGGCGGCCATTTTTGTACAATCAGCCAAAGACCACTTTGAAACTAATTTTAATCACTAACGTGTTAAAACATTCGCCGTCACTCAAGCTACGACAACTGAGAAAATTACATAGAGTCGCGAGAGCGCCACGAGTCAAATTCAAAGTGAAGTTGTTGTGGAACAGAATCTTTTGAATGGCACGGTTGGACACCGTAAGTAGGTGACTTATCAAATATCTCTTTTCATTATGGTCATGTGTACCCTTAAAAAAAATGGTTAGTCTTTGAAAAACCGTCGTTCCGTTGAAACTGGTCAAGCTGAATGCTGGACGACGTTTGTGACTTTCCAATTTCTTTTTGACCAATTATATTTACGATACTAATCTATTCTGAAATAATGTTATTTATACTATAACCCTATTTTTAGCTTTTTAAATTATGTTTTAATTATTGGTTTAGGGAAAGTCCCTAGGCCTGGTGATTTTTGTTATATTCTTTGAGCGCCAAAATTCAACCTCCAAAAACAGCAGAAGAGAATACGAATTTGGATTCGGCTGAAGGCCATTGAGTTGAATCAATTTACAAATTATAAATGTTAACGGAGTTTGAATTAAGGGCTACGTAATTAGATTAACATTGAACGAACCAGGCTATAACAGATAATAAAGAAAGCAATTAAATTTAATCTACTGTTATGCGTAAAAGACTCTGTTTAAGTTTTTAAAATACAGCTGAGAAACCAATACGTTTCTCAGCGACTCTTAATTCGAAGTAAGGTAACAAGGTCTAGATTAGAACTACCTGCGCTGGGCCAAAGCGCAACATTTTATAACCTGGGCCTCACTTTTATATCATTTACCATATTTAATTTCACACCTAGGTCAATCATTATTATTTTATCAAGTTGAATTTATATAGCCTGAAGGGCGCCAGAATATTTTTCAATTATTTAACAAAAATATTCAAAAAGTCTCATCTTAAATTTCACTTAGTTTACTCACAGTCCCGCTAACCCAACACAGAGAGGGGCAGAGTTAGGAAGGTCACTTGGAATGGATGAATAAAGGGGAGTTCCAAATCACTGGCCCCACAATTACTGGTTACCAAAACAAACATAATTTATTCAAACTCAATGCTATAACACTATCCGACAATTCATCAACCAGTGATTACATTTTAACGAGGTTCGAGTAACGAATTAGATCTTAATCAATTTTTATTAACGTCACAAATTCCCGCTTTCCAGTTAGATTATCAGTCTTGGCGATGATATTTGTCGCCCATTTAATTGATTCACTGTTACATTGAACTTCCCAGCATGGCATCCCTTGTGACACCACGATCACTCAAGGTCGACGCCATGGTGGAAAATTGAGGCTATGTTGCCTTTCCCACGACCCATCGCCAGAAACGATTACAGAGCACTTCCGATAATAAAAAGTTCGACAATAATCAAGTTACTTAATCACTACCACAAATGTGGACACTCGAAAAAATGCACAGGAAAAGATAGCAGAAAGCGAAATGACTGACATACCTCGACCTTCCGACGGCTTAGTTGGACCTTTTTAGTGTTCTTTTTCATTTTTAGGAGAGCAATCACGCCCCGTGGGCTTCAACAATTAGTGCAATCACTCCGATATAATAATGATAAAGTTCGATACCATCACTCCCAATTCAATAAAGACAAATTTTGATACGCCAAGTGGCACTGTGGAGTGGCTACCTCCTTACAAAATGGTCGAACACAGAATGACGAGTGAAAGGACGCTTCATCCTGACTAGGCGCGAATTCACATGCCGCCTATCACAGTAAGTTCTCATGGTAACGTCCTCCAGTAACTCGCCACCTTATCCCTAGCCAAGTCTCTAGATTATTCATGGTCAGTGGCGAGCCTAATTCACTGCGCGACACGAGAGTGTGCCACTGACACCAAAATCACGTCCATGCAACACACTGGCGTATTAGTGTGCGTTTGCCGAAATCAGCTGATGTCAGCTGATTCAGTACCGGTTGATTATAGCGCGAGAACTAACGGCCGGCAACGATGAGATGTTGCTCCGTGCGTGGAGTGAGTGTCCTTCTTCTTCCCCTTGGAGTGTGATAGTGTCCCCTGCCGTGGAGTGAGTGTAATTTATTCACGACTGCCTGGTCGTGATGTGCGTGGGGTCGTTTGCGTGATTTGTGATTGATGGCAGGGCCTGACGACCCTGAGAGTGCCTAGTGAAAAAAAATGAAGAAAAGATCGACGCGGATTAGTGACTAAAATTAACATAATGTGCATGACTCCCCCAGTCTGGCGATGGTCCAAAGGTGCGGAATACAAAATTCTAGGCCTCGAGGGTTTATTTCTGGCAACAGGCCACCCCGTCGAGGCTCCTGTCAGATGACAGTTCGTAGTGGATTCTGTGCTCGACCAAGTATTCTTTATATTTTATCTCTTTTTAACATTGTGGATGGGAAAGCGAAAGTAAATTTCATGATTTTTGGCGTGGTATGAAATACCACGTCACAACTGCCCACCCCTTAGACGAGGCACCACCGGGCCGAGCATGTCTATCATTCCGCCTTCAAGCACACCTTTCGAAGTCCAGGCTGGTGGTTCATCAAAATTGTGCCTACTTAAGTTGGCAACAGGTCCTAATGTAAACATTTCAACTTATTTTCTTGTTTCAATGAGTTTAATACCAGACTTAATTCTATTATCAAGGACCTCTGAATTATTGTTCCAGGGCAATTGTCGCCCTCTTACGAAGGGTTCAAATGAGTGGGATTAAGCCAACCACGACCAAACCCTGATCCAAGGACCATTAGTTTCTAGACGATACCCGAGATTCTCACTTACTCTATTGTGAATCAAAATTAGATTAATTTTATGTGAAACGGAGAGCGTCGTCCCCTCTCACTTGCCTTCTTCCATGTCTCAACTGACCCTTGAGATTAGTTGCTGAACAAAAATGAACTTTTGGAATATTCCTTCTTCCACTAATTCTAATAAGTGTTTCATACCTACCGTATAGGTTTACTCCTTAAATGATTCCTCTTTCGAATTCTACGGTCCTAGCTATCTCAGTTGAATAAGGTACTATATTTCTACTCTAACTAATTCTAAGCTACTATTTTCGGGGTGTAGCATTAACCCAACTAAGCGTATTTTACCAATCTAATTATCCTAATAACAGGACAGAAAGAAATGAGTGATTCGTCTGAAATTGCATTCAAACAAAAAATATTTATTAGGGGAAAACAATTACGCCCCCCCTCCCCCCCGAGAGGCTTACAGTCGGCCTGACCAATGAGGCAATTGAAGAGGTAAGGACGATGCGGTGCTTCAAGTCCTGATAAGGGCTGTGTTCTCCTTACTGCTGTGCATCCCTTAGCCTGGGGCAGTTGTTGAACTTGTGGTTCGTCGAACCGCATTTGGCACAGGGTTTATTGAAAGTTTTGCCCCAGTACTGAGGGGATAGGGCACGCCTGAATTTTGGATCCTTCTGGACCCTCTTGACCACGCTCTCTCCCCATTCCCGCACATCGGACGGCCGAATCCTGAGCTCAGAGCTCACGCTAGTCCCTCCGCTCGGGACTATCGGTCTTCAGCAGGCCGTCCGGGTCACTTGGGAACCCCTCCCGGAACGCCCGAAAGAGGTTCTTCTGCATCTCCGTACGGGGATCCTCCAGGATCACGTAGTCGCCTAGTCGGATGAAAATCACCCAACCACGTTCCGTCCTAATGAACGGACGTGTTGTATGCGAACATAATGTCCTTTAGATGCACGTCCCATTCCCGGTGGTCCTGCTCTACGAATGAGCCAATCTTAGTCTTGAGGACTCGATTGGTCCTTTCAACCGGATTCGTCTGGGCGTGGTATACCGGACTGAACGAGCGGTGGATGTTATACTCCCTAGTCATCTCGTCCAGTACGTTATTTACGTACTCTGTACCTCGGTCTGAATGAAGTACTTCCGGTGTTCCCCACTTGCTGATAATTAATTCTTCAAAGGTGTCCTTAATGTTGGCTGCATTCGCCTTCTTTAGTAGAGTCACCTTCATCCATTTTGTGAAAAGGTCTTGGTAGACTACCAAATATTCGTTACCCTTTTTACTCCGTGGAAATGGGCCCATCACGTCCGTGGCAACTACAGCTCACGGCTCCTAAATTAGTCTATGGCCCATTAAGCCTTTCGGTCCAGTCTGATCCTATTTTGTCAATTGACAGGTTTCACACCTGTTGATACAGGTAGAAGCACTGATGTCCTTAAACATACCGGGCCAGTAAAAGCGCAGCTTAGCCCTATAAAAGGTCTTCTCTATGCCTATGAGACCAGATTTCGGATTCTCGTGTACCTTTCTCATTACATCATTGATCTGATCTTGAGGTACGACCAATTTCCAGGCATACAGATCCTCCAGGATGTCCTCCAATAAGAGGTTATCCTGATACCGATATAATCGTTCGTCCACCACCTTCCATCGCCGGTATTTATTCGGTGTATTCACCACCGCCTGACGGCTTCTCCCATACCATTCGTCCTCTACGGGCTCCATCATGGCTAAATGGAAGCCCTCCTCTTCCTCGTAAAACCTCGAAAGTGCGTCCAGAACATGGTGCATTGTTCCGTTCCTATGCACGACTACGAAGTCGTATTCCAAGAGGTTAAGTGAAACTTGTCAATGGTTCGCAAATTCTGACAGTCTTATAAAACGCCTGTATCAAGATGTTGCTCCTGTGAATCGGCGAACCTGCCTCAATTTAGTCGGTCGTGGATATTCCAATATTGGTTTCAATCTATCTTCATCGACGTTCAGACCATTCTGATTTACTACAATCCCAGATATTGGACTTGTAACTTACAAAAGTCACATTTATCCGGGTTGAGAGTCAACCCCGCTTCCTGGACCCGTTTTATAGTTTTCGATAACCAATAGAGATGTTCTTCGAACGTTTTGGTTACGACTATGATGTCGTTCAAATACGCGAACACGTGGGGCCTCATTTCCGGTGTTATTACTTTGTCTATTAATCGTTGGAACGTCGCAGGTGCTCCCGTCAGTCCGAATGGCATCCGTCGATATTGGTAGAGACCTTTCCCAGGTATGATGAAGGCGGTCTTTTCCCGGCTCTCCTCAGTCAATGGAATTCGATGATACGCCTTGTTTAGATCCAGCGTCGAAATATATCGAGCTGAACTCAATTTATCCAAGATTTCAATCATGAAGGGTAACGGATATGCATCTTTCTTACTTCATTGACTTTTCTAAAGTCAATGCACATTCGATATCCACCATCTGATTTCCGGGCCATCACGAATGGACTATATCACTCGCTTGATGATGGCTCAATGGTTTCCTGTTCTATCAGCTTCTGGACTTCCGCTAGCTACGCCTCATGAACCTTTGGTGACATGCAGTAATTTCTTTGTCTAATTGGAGAACTTTCCTGGGTGTCGATCACGTGCTCGACGAACTTAGCCGCAGGTAACTTATCCGGAGGAGAAGCAAACACTAGTTTTTAGAATGAGTTGAGTTCCTCCCGCTCCTCCTCCGACAAAGGGGCAATTCCTTTACAACTCTCAAGCTCGCCTCCGTCCACCACCCCGAAAGAAAACTTCATGAGTGGCTCGTCAGCCATCCAAATTTCTCTATCTTTCGCGTGGATTATGAGCCCAAATTCCTCCGCAAAGTCCATGCCTAACACACACAAGTCAGCCAGACCTGGTATAATCCGGACTGCCATCTCGCGAGTTACGCCTTCCAAACTTATGGGTATTAGGGCTTCGCCCATGACGAACTCTATGGTACCATTCGCCATCATGACCGCCCCCCTTTTGGAAAGGTTTAATTAATTGTCTCCCGCTTCAATGATTTGCAGCCGGTTCACTCCCATGAAAGTATTAGTCGATCCTGTATCCACTAATGAACGTAATAGTTTACCGCTTATCACGACGTCAATATAGGGTCGTGCGGTTTTACTCTTACTTGGCTTAGGATAGGAGGGTGCGACCAGATTTCAACTGCTACTCCCCAGATCATTCATGATCTGTTTTCCACTGATTTCCATTTCTCCTGAAACTTTGCTGAACTGATTAGAGCCGTTCTCGATTCCTGATTTATTTATTCTTATTTGGCTCAGTTCATCTACTACCGCTTTGATAGGGTTCCCCCCCTGAGACTGTTTAGTTGAACTGAGTTGTTGATGATTGACTGTAGTTGGTATTATTTGCCTAATTGTAGAGATTATATCGGGTAAAATCATATCCGGTTTCATTTTCTGAACTTGGGTCTGCTCAGGGAAAAAGGGAGCAGCATCGACCCGAAGTTTGCCTTCCCTTACTGGTTTCCTTGATAATATGTCGAGTCACAATGGCGCTTGACTCGATCCGCCTTACCGCAGTTGTGGCAGAATTTATGCCACCTGGTTGGACATTTTCTCCAATGCTGGTCATCACCATTGCAGTTGAAACAGGGTAGTTCCTGTTTCGGTTGTATTTTCGGTTTCTCATCTCGCTCAGCAGTCTCGCCTCTAGCTCACCCTTTCGAGCTTGTCGAATTCCTAGGCTCGCCCGCCTTTGGATTCTTATCGCCAGACGGCTTCTTCTCCTTACTTGAAGCCTCCGGATTTGGTTTAGATTTATTAGCATTCGAGTTTTTCTTATCTCTACATGCTTCAAGGTCGAGAAGAACTTTTGCTAGCTTCTCGAAAGCCGAATCTGGATTCCCCTCCCTCTCGGTGCTTCCGTCCGAACTCTTCTTATTTGGAGTATAAGCGAACTCCGGAAAAAATGAATCTTCCTTCTTGGGAGGTTGAAGCCCGATCCATTTGTTCCTGAAGTGTGACCGGCCTTGAAAATCTTCGGTATAACCCTTGCATACAGATTAGGTAATTATAGGTCAACTCGTCTCTTCCTTGGACTGTCTTGACCACTTGTGCATCAAGTTTCCGTTGGTAATTTATATTACCAAATTTCGCACTAGAAGCTGCATTGAAACTGTTCGGAGTAGGCCACGCCCAGCGGTTCATACTAAACCACTCATTTGGAAGGTCCTCCAGTAAATGGGTGAGCTGTCTTGGGAAGGGAGGTTTGTCACTCCCCCTTGAAAAGTAGGGGTACTTGCAAATCTCGGCACCAACGGTCTATGTGCCCAACTGTACCCTGAAAATTGTTCCGGCCTAATTCGAGATATGCTCGGATTATCCGATCGTGCGTTAAAATTCCTTGGCTGCCCCCCCCCCCTACTTGAGAGTCTTGGAATTTATTCGTTTCCCAGTTGTTGAGTCTATTCCCAACTGCGGCCGCCGATCGCCCTGATCCTGCAACTTTTGGAATTGTCCCTACCATACGTGGAACGGCCCCTGTGCCAGGTGCACGACCGTATTCGGCCCTAGCCTCTTTCGTGGGGGCATTTATTCCTGGAAAATCCGAAAAACTACCAATATCCGGATTTTGGATCGAATAGCGTTGATTCGTGGCCTTAATGCGCGACTCACAAGTGGATTCACGTTCTTGGGATGACATCCTATACCTAGAGCTGGAACTAAGATTTTCCATATTTGATCCAACCGTCGTGAAAATTAACGTATCACTGCCACTAACGGTCTTAGTGGTAGTGATTGATGTGAAGCTAGTGGTTTCCACCGTGGGGACATAATTATTCAAGAATAGGGGATAATATCCCGATTGAGGGTGAGTTATTGTATTAGTCCCTACCGAACTATACAATGTGGCTTCTGTACTAAGCGTATGAGTACCAGGGTTCGTTGTTCTTATTATGGGTGGGTCGCGTTCAGGCCCCGCCCAGAAATCAGGTCTTAGCACTAGGCTACGCGTAGTTTCCTTAAACCGCTCATAAATTTCCGCAGGGTCACATGTTTTATCTCTCATGTCCCGTAATTGATCAATAATTTTCGTGGGAGTTCACCCCTGTGAACTGTGACCCTTCTTATCTAACCACTCCCTCAATCCGTCTTCATCCATATCCGTAATGGATTGAGGCACCTCAAATTCCGGTTTGTCCGCCATTTTTATTCAAACGGAGAAAAAATGCCTACCGATATTTTCTTATTTGATGTTAAATAGAAAGAAATTTAATTCAATTTCGACAACTTCAAAGCAGAGCTGGTTGTGTTTATTCTGTGATTCAATCACAATTTATAGTCATGAACGAAATTACTATTCGTTTGTTATAAGACCTAACTCCAAAATTTTATTAATTTGACATTAAGTCAAATCTGAGTTTCCTAATGTTCAACACTTTCGTAAGCATCAGTTGTTTTGTTCTGATTATTTTATTGTTCAGGCTGGTTTAATTTATTCCACCTGTTTGGGCAATGAGTCTAAAAATCACAACAATGAATCATCAAAATTGTTGAAACTTCCCTCTCAGCTCCGCTCGTGTCCCGACTTGATCTATTTATTCCCACTCCAGAATAACATTAAATTTTTCCACAAAATTTACGCCCAAAATGCACCGATTTCCCATACTTGAAATAATTTTAAATCCAATTTCCTTGTTCTGATTATTAAAATATACCGGGAGTGTACAGCGACCTTCAATAAGTTTTGTAACCCCGCAACATGACTCCACAAATTCAATTCATGGACAGGTTACAGTTTTGCATGCTAGTTCAGCCAAATCGAATGCTTGTGCTCCAGTATAATTCCCTGTAACTCCCACATCCTTTTATCGCGTTAACCGGGCAACTCACTTTTTTAATTTTGGTGTGCATTTTGGTATGAATTTCAAATCGGAACACGACTTGAAATTACGACCATCGGTCAAACTTTCGTGCATAATCAAAATAAATTTTTATTCCGAAGTGGCAATCTCTGCGGTGGTTATATAACCTATTTTTTAACTATATATAGGGTGTTTTTTTATCTTGAGACATCGGAATATCTCAAGAAATACGCATCAAACGAAAAAAATGTCTGTAAAAAACCTTTCTTTTTTCGAAGAGGAAAAGCGACTCCGCAAGAATTTACGCCGCACCCCACCCCCTGGGCGTGGAAGGGGAGGGGGGAGGGGGGGGGGGACTTAAAAAATTTCAAATGGGAACCTATATTTCTTATTGCAGATTCAGATTCTCCATTAAAAAATACGTAAATTTTGTATTAAAATTTTTTTTTTCGATTCGCGCCAGATGGCGATGCATTTGCAAAAAATGACGTTGTTGACTATTCAAGGAATGCGCTTCCAAACGAAAGATAAAAAAAACATGTTGATTTTTTTCAGGAGAGCTATTCAATGTATTTAATGCACGAATCGTAAAATTTTTTGAATAAAACTTACGTATTTTTCAATGGAGAATCTGTATCTGCAATGAAAAATATAGGTTCTCATTTGAAGTTTTCAAGTTACCCCATCTTCCACCCTCAGGGGGTGGGGTGTGGCTTAAATTCTTGCGGCATCGCTTTTTTCCCTCGAAAATAAAAAGGTTTTATTATGGACATTTTTTTTGTTGGATGCGTATTTATTGAGATATGTCGATATCACTGGACACGACCTTAGGATAGAGGGTCCCTGTCCCGTGGGTTTCTGCTGAATACGATTACAAAAGTTAATAAGCAGTCGCGGACAACTGTCTAGGGATGGTCCTGAAGGAAAAACTCCTGAGCAAAGGCGTGAACAACCGTGCCGAAAGCTGAATGGTACGGGTGTGGTGTTTTTTTACGGTATCTCTAGGATACCTGGCGACCTCCTAGAGTATCAGCCTTACCCATTCATGCGGGGCTCTGCAAGGGTGGACGAACCCTTTCCCTAGCTTCTCATGAGAACAACAATGACAGCAACAAACGCAGTTGTGAATGCGGTTCAAAACGATCGAACGCGCTGAGCACCCGAAAATGGGTCGGCAAACAGTGTCGATCGCCCTAGAGTTCGAGGTGCTGCAAATAACTTGGATGGAAACACGATGGCGGATCGATGAGACGGTCGACATCTTGAGTCGACGGATCGACTTAGAGATGACTTGCCGGATTGCTACGATGCCAGTATTATTCCTGCTCGCAGTGGTTACATGACGCGCCTGCACTCTGTGGTGCCAGAAACACCCAGAGGTTTCGCACGTTCCGTAACAGAGGTTGCGAAACCACGCGGACAACCTCTTGCAAACAGGATATATACGCAGAAGCTTCCCCAATCGCTGCAAGAACAAGCCGCAGACGAAGAAGTGGAAGTGATATTAAGACCAACCGCGGAAATCAGGCATCCCCCGATAGCTAATGGCAATTTCAGGACGAGGAAAAACATCAGCATCCAGTTTTTTCCTAAGCCCCAAGATCTGACTGAAATGGATGACGCTCTTCGTGAGGAACTCTCGGAGGAGTCTGATCTCTGGACATCACTTGTTCAGTTTATGATGCGGCGAGAGCTTTGGCCGATACAAATCGAGGGGCAAAGCCGACGATACATCAGAAGACCACAAGGCGCTTGCATCATCTGAACAGGAAAATTGGCTGGGTTAGACAGAACGCGTCGCGTATTCAGTGTGTGATTGACTGCATAACATCTGGTAAGCCTTTTACGGTAAAGGTCCAAAAGTTCGAAGCAGATACAAGCGTCTCCTTCGACAGATTTGGTCTTCCAATTTGTCGGGGTTGAACAAGATATCTATAACTAACATGCTTGCCGTCCCGGTTCTACTGTATTTATTTGGGGTGGTTCCATGGGCGAAGCACGAGCTCACGGCCCTCGATATCGCCACACGTAAGATCATGCATATGCGGAAGAGCTTGCATATCA
>JAUMHM010085193.1:0-11797 GCA_032362435.1 Melikaiella ostensackeni
CGAAACGTCTGAAGCAATTTAAATTGTATTCAATTATTGGACCCTAAAGCCAATTCGATCACCAAAAATTCCAAAATTATTTTAGGATTGAGGGGTCAATATAATCCCACCTCTACATATTATACATAAAAATACTTTTGCAAATCATATGAAATAATTTATATTTTAAAATTTGAATAAACAACTTCATCATTAAATTTGTCAAAATGAATAAAAAACAATGCATATAGCGATAAATAGGATTTGAAAAAAATCTTATTTTACAGGGTACATAGCGAAAATTCGTTTTCAAATTCCCCACTAATTCCCGGATCGGAATTAACGTTTTCCCAATTACATATTTTGAGATATGTGACTCAATTTCGCACCTCATTATTAGTTAAAAAAAATTACCAGAAGATATTGAATAATTTTCAAAATAATATTCTTTTATCGGAATTGTTATTATTTTACCGAGAAGACAAGGTTTAGGATAAGTTTTAAAGAAAATAGCTTGAAATGAAAAGTCAAAATATCATGTGTAACAGAAGAATGAGCCATTTATTACTTCTGAACTAAAACTTTGAATAAGGCAAAACGAACTTTTGAAGGCATGCAAGATATCAAATTCAATGAATTTATTAACGATTTTACAATTTGAAATTATTACGACTTAGTACTGAGTTCAGACTTTGGCAGAATCTAAGGAAAAATCAGCACAGTTTTGTTAAAACGTTGGTTATATTGTATGGAAATTTACTTTTAAAATAAGCCCAAGAAAAGTGTTTCAGACTTTTTTCGCAATATTTCTGAAAGGTCGGTCAAAAATACTTTAACCGAGTATCATTGGAAGCAGAAATTTTATATCTTTCATCTTACTTCGAGCAAAAAAGTGATTTGTCAAAATTAGACGATTTTATGCAACAAAAACCAGGTAGTCCCCACACTTCTTGCCGGTATTGTATATTGGAAAAATGGTATGAAAAAAGTTAAATAAAGTATTAAATTACTATTGTTATTTGATTTAATATTTATTTTATTTTCTTATTGTTTTTGAAATGACCGGGAATTTTGCAAATTTTTAGAAGAAAAATCTGTTCAATTACTTCAAATATAGATTTCATATCACATGATATAAATGCAATTATACATAAATTTGATTTCTACTTTCTAAAATGTTAAGTTCATTTGTAACTTTCCCAAAATTATGTAAACATTCAATTTACAATACGTAATTATAAAATACATTAGATTAAAAAATCTCCATTCTACATCTTCATGTTTAAGCGTTAATTTTCAATATAAAAAATTTTAAAATAAAGTTTTGAAGATTTAAACAATTACAAAACAATTAAAAGCGTTTGAAATTAAATTTTTCGATAAAAAAAGCTTTAATGATAAACATAAATTAATTAGTGATTTTTTAAAAGTAATGTGTAGTTGGAGTAACAAAAATAGAACAATAATTCATTTTACAGGACGTTAAACAAATGTAAACGTCTGACTGAAATTATAAAAACTATTATCAATTTCAAAATAATTTCAGATTAATAGACTCATCATTAAACGCTTTTATTCAATTTAAAATCCTGTTCAAATATTGTTTCAGCCTAAAATGTTCTATTTTTATGCGTTCAATTTAACATTTTCAATTAGAAAAGGACATTTCTTCAATATTTACCAATATTTGATGGTTTACTTAAAATAAGCGATGGTGAATCAAATATTAAAAAATAAACGTTTGAATCTGAATTGGTTCAAATATAATTCCATGAATCGTTAAAATTTCAGATTTCAAATATAATTCCATGAATCCTTAAAATTTCAGAGTGCTAAATTTAAACTTTAAACGTTACATGTTGTTTCATTTTTATGAAATTTGTAAAAGTTCAAAATTTCAAACTTATTTTAATTTAAAATTGTTTAATTAATTAATTGAGGAGCTTCCATTTTATACGCGAAAATTATTGAGCAAATTCCCGGATTCCCCGGGTCGCCAGACACAGGAAAACAATTTTTTTTTTGTTCAAATTATGTATGAAAGTTTACCAGTCAACACAGTACCTATTGGAGTTAAAAAAGGTGAATAGATGAATTAAAAAAAAAAAAATAGGTGACTAATAAGTGATCGAAAAAAAGGTTGTATATTAAGTCAAATAAACATGCACGAAGACGCCTTTTTCCCATGTTAATTCAATGGGAAACTTCACGGTATCCAACCGATATATTTCAAATTTGGAGATCACTTTTTTTTGGGATTCGAAGAGAAATAGAGGGTGAGAATAAAAAAAATTTATGCAGCATAATTCTACACTTGAACTTTGAAGCGTTTAAAATTGAAAATAAAAAATTAAAGACTCTCGAAATAAAAAATATTTGAAATTGTACATATAATTCAAAAGTAGAGGCCATCATGATTGAACAATTTTTATTTGGAGGTCTTCAAACAGAAAAAAAATCAGATTGAACATTGAAAATTGAGAAACACTGAAAGTTGTTCAACTGTTAATACTTTGAATTTGAAATTAAGTCATTTTGGACAATGACAAGATGGTGGCTGTTTTTCTAAAAATATTTAAAATGGATTTTCTCAAAAAGTCCAATTTTTAAAATTTTTAATTTTTTTGTTAGGGAAGATTATTAACAATATGCATTACATTTTTCGAAGCAGGCTTTTCTTTTAGGTAAACTATTTTTTCAGTGAAAAAAAATTTTGGCAAAAAATAAGAATTTTTAGTTTTTGCGTAAACTGCTAAGAAACAGGGTAAATGGGAAGAGTTTAAAGTTGTTTAGAAATAAAACTTCTAAAAAAAACAGTTTTACACTTCTTGAAATGTTGCATTTCATCGACTTAAATATTTACGAATCTTGTCGAAAAAATCATAATTGTCAATTACTTTATTTTTAATACTTTTAGAAAAATAGCCACCATTTTGTCATTTTCCAAAACTTTCATGTTTTTTTTTTATTCACTAGATAGACCAAGAATTTCCTCCCATCACATACAAAAATATATATCCAAATATATGTAATCAGTAGAAAAATATAGCATTACAAAAAATCTATCAGCTTTCGACAGACTTTGACAATTGGAAGGTTAACTTCGATAGCTTTTAATTTCTAACATATTTTTTTTTGTGAAACTATGAAATACGTATCCCCTTATTTTCATGGTAGAACGATATATTCAAGGCCAAAGACCAATTTATTCTAACACCGTAAGCTGGACCTCTGCATGATTTGAAATGGAATCTGTCAATAATTAGTCTTTAAAATCCACCAATTAAAATTGGAAGTGTCTAGAGCTGTAAAACTTCCCAATTGGAGTCCTGATTGAATCTATCTTCTAATAAAACTATAAGATTTTAAAAAATTCCCGACCAGAAAATAAATTCACAGCCATTTTCGGGCTGTCTCCCGGTCTCAACAAAATTGCAGCTCATTTCAGCTCACACGAATTTCCTTTAAAGCATTGTAAATTGCAATTTTAACTGAAAAAAGGTGACAAATTTCCAAAATAGGTGACAAGTTTTAAAATAGGTGACACTGTGATAACTGGTTTACCCATGGTGTCTAGGGTTTCTTAACAAAAAATCCAGCACGTTTCCAGGTTTTCCACAGCAAAAAAAAATACATTTCAAATCAATTCAATTTATAAAATTAGTGATAAATTGTACATCAATTGAATGTCGTTTTCAGTGCATATGCGGAGATAATTAGACCATCTTTTTGGTTTTCAATTTCATAAGACGTTTTTTTGAACCATTGATTAGTACTTTCTCGATTTGCGATTTCGCAATGCGATAGAAAAAAAATAGTGTCCACAACTTGAAGTTTGGGTGACGTTAGAAGTTACCTTCGAAAAAATCGACTTCTTTCAACAATTTTTTAATGTATTGAAATGTTTCTTTACTAAATTCTCATGTAAAAGTATGTGAATATCACATTTTCAACACAAAATTCGCTTTTACTATGAATTATCAACTGAAATTGAAGACAAACTGAATTTTCAACAGCAAAAATCTTCAAATTTCCTAATACCTTAAAAGCGCTTGAAATTTCATTGATATCCATTAAAATTTTTGAAATCTGTTAAAATTCGTAGATACCCCTTGCAGTCTTTTACCCTCTTTTGAATTTATTTGAAACAGGTGGAAATCTGTACAAATAATTTTGTCTGCCGCCGGAGCGAAAACGCGAGTTTTCTCCCGTTGGTAGTCAAAATATCGTGTGCACCTCGCCAAAAAACACTCCTTTGCACCACGCGAGTTTTCTCCCGTTGGTAGTCAACATATCGTGTGCACCTCGCCAAAAAACACTCCTTTGCACCACGTATAAAGTTGACAACTCCTCGGCTTTGCCTCGGAGCTCAACTTTATACGTGTGGTGCATAACTGGTGTTTTTCCGCAGCAGAACACAATGTACTATTTGATCCGTTGAAAATAATATAAATTAAATTTATTTCCCAAAGTTCTCTAGAAATCCCTTGAAACTTCCAAAATTTAAAAAGTTGTCTTTTGTGTAAAAGGATGTAGGTAGACAAAATTGATCACGAAACTTTTATATAGTTTTAAAAACGCTTACACTATAGACAACTTCAAATTAGAAAATGTTCCAAAATGATTAATATAATATTAAAATTTTCACAATCAGACAATTTTTCAAATTTAAACTTTTAAAACTGAAAAATTTCTAAGTTATCAATTGTAAATCTAATTTCTCCTAATATGAATGATTTTTCATTAAAGATTTTAAAAACGTAACTACTTCAAATTAGCAATATTTGACTAAAGAAGAAAAGTTAAATGATTGTAAAACTGAAACATTTCCAGGACGCTAGACACCCTGGTTTACCCAAGAATTTTAGAAAAATAAACGTTAAGTTACGCTAAGTGCTAAAGGATACTTACATCTGAAGAGTTGGAAATCAATTCTCGGATGAAGATTTCTTTATTGGAGTAGAATGTGTTTATGATCAAACTCATCAGCTGTGCAATTTCGGCCTGAAAGGCATAAGTTTCAACCTCACTGCTGTCAGCCATGGTGCAGTCTTCTGGCATTTTGATGATTTAAAAATTTTTTAGTACGATAAAAACCAAATGCACAAATATCACTCAAAAATTAATCACTGACAAGAGATACTTTTCTTTTGATAGTCACTCAGAGTATATATCTTTTCTTTAGAGAGAGAAAAATATAAATGCACTTCCAAGTCGATTTTCGCCTATTCCGTCCGTAGTCACTTTTCAGAACATCGACGAGCGCGGCGCAACGCTCGCTTTTATCGACAGAGGAAATTTCTAGAAGGCCATGGGCGGAAAGGTCGTCACTGTTCGCGAACTTTCTATCGAATTCAGTGTTTTTCGAAGATCATTTTTTCAAAACGCGATATCTTATTAACTTGAAAATATGAAAAATATTTGTCACGTGAATTTTTACAACGTTTTCTATAAGAATTTTAGTTCACTTGTCAACAGTTTTATTTTTGTCATCGAGTTCCAACGTGTGTCTGACTAGATATGTCACCGGAAGATGAATTCAGCCGGGCGTCTCTAGAAACGTCGGGATGTCTTCGGAATACTTTGGCTTGGCTGATGAGAGAAAATAAAAGGAAAAGGAGAAAGACATTATAATTTGCAATGTAACATTTTTCTTGACAAAATCATTTTTTTCGGTGAAATTTTTTAAATAGAAGTATGAAAATTATTTGAAGATGCTCTGCCTATTTAATCAAGGTCACGCCTATGTGGATCACGTGTAATTTTTGAATCAATAGTTTAGGGTTGTTCAAAAATGACCTTTTTTGTAAAGGTAAAATGTTTTTCTGGTTTTACGATTTTTTAAAATTCAATGAAACACAATATATGTTTGTACATCGTTCTGAAAGGAATATACAATAAATTTAAAACATTTTTGCGGCGTATGAAAGGTGAAATAATAATAAAACTTACTTTTTTTGCAAAATTATTTTAAAATTAAAAAATGCAAATGTTTGTCATTCTTTTTGAAGAATTAAAAATATGTTGACAAATTAAATTGTTTAATGTTTTTTTTATAAAAAATGTTTGTGCTGGAAATTCTGCAGTTTATTGAATGAGTAAAAGTCTCAAAAATTCGTAATCTGTATGCAAAAATATTATTTTTTTGGAATTGATAAAAATGAAATTTAGAGATTTATTTATAATTGAATAAAAATAGTTAAAAATTGCAATTTACAGTAAGAGTAGTAAAACGATTCTTTTTTACGTATGATTTTGTTGTGCATCCGTCCAGAATTTTCGAGAATTTCCCACCCGTTTTAGCATAATGTGGATTTGTGTAGTCGTAGCTACGTATATATGTGAAAGCCCAGGAATTTCTGTCTCCGCGGGCCTGCAGAAAATTCAATGAATTTGGATCTGTCAGACGTCTCTAGAAATTTATGCCTATAGATATACCTATTTATACCTATACGTCTCTTTTTCTACGGAATTAAAATTTTAAATAATGTTGTTAAATCTGAGAAAATACTTGTATTTCTGTATTTTCATTCATTTTTAAAAATTTATCCATGAAAAATTCTATGCTTATATTTATGAATATGGAAACAACACTGCTTAGTGCTTAAATTTGGCATTATTCGAAAAACATGTCAAAAAGTCGCTAGTAGTCATAATTATAAATACATTCGATTTTTGTATTTTTAGATTTAGACGTTATATTTCATATGTTCACTTACCTTCAATAAATGAAGTTGATTTCTTGAAGGAGTAGATAAATAAAATAAAATTTAATAAAAAATAAAATTTCTGATGGATTATTTAAAAATTTTTTTATTTATTTACTAAATTTAATTTAAAAGTTTATAGATCAATTAAAAAGTTGCTTGAAAATATTTCTTGTTTTATTAGAAAATTTAAGAATTTTTCACAGCATTCGCCATAAAATTTTGGATTTTACGTTTAACTGCTTTTAATAGAAACAACTAAAAAATATAAAAATTAAAATACTTGTGTCCAGGATTTCCTTCCTTACCGACGTTGCCCCTGAAGTCAGACTTCCTGCTTTTCATGATAGTATAAAGGTTTGCTTGGCGATTGTGATGAAAAATCAGGAATTCTTACTAAATACTAAATATACATAATACATACTAAATTTACTTTATTGCAATCACTCAAAAAATGAATAATTTTTAGTAAAAATAAAATCGTTATCTGATAAACGACAATATTTTTAACTTACATTTTTTAAAGAAAAAAATAATAATATAAAACTGCTTATGTAGTTTTTATAAGATTTATAGAATTTGAAAATAAAATTATAAAAAATTTCCTACGAAACATATTTAGTATACGAGGCATCGCGGACTTTATTTTATTTTTAGGAATGTCAACTTCATGCATTTGAAAATGCTGAATTATGCGATAAAATTCAAGTCCTTTATGCAGTGATGATGTAGTAAAAGTGCTGAAATTATGCAGGCATTCTGCACATTAAGAGACAGATTTATGCATTTTATGCATAAGGACAGTAATTTCTGACGTTCAAAATGTCTGGATTATGCGCTGAAAAACTGATCATCATGCGAAATTATAAGCCGCAAAATTGAATTATGCCTTGCAAAAATAACATTTTTTTGAAGGAATAAGATACACTTTTCAACTCCAGAAGATATCAAAATATGAATATTTGAACCGAAAAAGATTGTAACACGTTAGTGGAGTAAAAATTCTGAAATTAATCAAATGAAATGAGCCAGCGGGATGAAAAAGTTCTGATTTGGCACCCAAAAAAGAAAAAAATGGTTAATGTCTTTTGTTTGGTTTTTGAATCATTAAAAAAATTTCACCTATGGGCTAAAAAATTATGACAATTTTTTTAACTGAAGATTATACTATTGAACAATAATAAAAACTTCGATGTGAAAAAAATTCGTTGTGCAAGAGAAATTTGTTTGAAAACGTTAATACCGTAAGCCGGGGCTAAGCGGCGTATTTGTAGGGAAAGCGGAGCACCCTTTATTCTGTATTTAAAACGCAATATTGTTTCTTCTACGTTTTTCGATTGAAGTTTTACAATATTTAGTTGCAAGCCTTCATACTTTTTACCTAGAAGAAGACAATATCGCATTTAAAAATGCAGAATCAAGGGTGCGCCGCTTTCCCTCACATGCGTCGCTTAGCCCCAGTTTACGATAAACTATGTTGTTTTAATTTAGTTAATTAGAGATCCTTTAAATAAAGGTTGTTAAGGTCGGATTTTAAATTTCCTCTGTTTGAATCGAAGAAACATGCAAGTATTTTGTAAGTATAACAAAAATTTCGTACTTTTCAAAGAATTTACAACTTACGAATTTTGCCTTTTTTAAACGGTTTCAACGCTTTGAAAACAACGAACATTTTTTTTCACAACAAGAAAATAATTACATGTTTCTTTGTTTCCAGCTGTAGAAATTTGACATGTACCTACAACTTTTTTAAAATTTGCAAGTAACTTAATTTAAAAAAGAACATGCTCTTTTGTGCACATTTTCAAAACATTATAACTTGCGCAAACAATTTTGGTTTTCATTTTTTAAATCTGTTCACCACAAAAAATATTGCTTACAAAAAAAATCACCACAATGTTTTTGTCCACAGAGAAATCATTCTCAATTATTCAATTCAAAAACCGAACAAAAGTCGAAACAAATAAGGTTTTTCCTTATAAATACATACGAACAGGAGATATCAAACGATTTCAACAATTTTTGTTGTCCTTCTTTTGAATTTCGACATGGAACAAGGAACCTTTAAAAATCTACGTAAAAGCTAGATGGAAAAACTGCGCGAAGTTCAAAATATTTTTTTTTTTAGAATTTGATTTGAAAGAAGTATCCAAAATGGATTAAAAATGGTATATTTTATATTTACTGACGAATTTTGACATGTAAAAATTGAAAAATACATTTTTTGTAACTTTATACGTATATTTCGCAAACACTAAGAAATTATGCACTAATTGAAAATTGATATATTTGGCATGGAAACTTTATATAACATTAAAGTTCTGAGTTATACTTCATTTTGAGGAAATATGCGATAATGCACTTCGCATAAACTAGAGGCCCTTAGTTATGTACTGTAAACTGACTGGCGGGCATAATTTCGTGACAAGGGAGGATTTAAAATGTTTAATTGCTAATAATCTAACTGCTTTCTTCACCGAACAGCTTTCAGCACAAAAAAAAATCAGAGCAATTTACATTTTAAACAACAGTGTTAAAATAACAATTTAATTAAATAAATCTTTAGAACAGAGCAATTGCCAAACTCGGTTTTTACATTCTCATCATAATAATGAGAAGGTGTGTTTTGAGTGAAAAATAACTACCGCGGATTTAAGTAAATCTCCACGTTCCGAGACCCCCTGAATCCGGAAAAATGGGTTTTATGATGGTGTCTGTCTGTCGAAGTTGTCTGTATACTGGATAACTTTTGAAAGACTAATAAAATACATTTTTGATCGGCGGTTCTGGTTTTAATTTTAACCACCGAAAAAAATACTAAAAAATAAGAAATTTAATTTTGCGGTCAAACTATGCAAGATACGAAAAAAATTAACAAATAAAAATTATTCAAGGAGAAAAGATCTACCAATCTTTAATCAATCATTTTTTGATGGGACGCATAGTTTTTGTTTTATTCGTGAAAAAAATATGAAAAATAAAAAAGTGAATATTTAAAAAAAAAACGACACAAGATATAACAAAATATTTAAAAACAAAATTATTCACCTGAAAAAGGTCTAGATATTTGTTGCCAACTATTTTTTGATAATACACGTAGTTTTCTTTTCAATCGTGAAAAATAATATTAAAAAATAAAAAATTTTATGCAATGAAAAACGATACAAAATACAATAAAATGCCGCGAAAACTGCTTATGCAGTTTTTATTGAATTCATAGAATTTAAGAATGAAATTATTAACAATTCCCAATTAAATATATTTAGTGTAATTAAACGGGGTAAATAAATAAGTAAATAAATGAATAAGAGTTTTGTTTAAAACTGAACACTTTTTAAATAAGTCGTTTTAGATGAATAATTGTTTAATTGATATTCATACATCAAAATTGAACAATTTCACTTGCAATTTAATAACTCAAAAAAATAATACAAAAAATTGTAACGTTGAAAGTTTAAATTTAGCACTCTGAAATTTTAACGATTTAAGGCATTATATTTGAAACAATTCCGATTCAAATTCTTCAGTGTTGAATATTTTATTCACATTTGCGTATTTTAAATAAATAATCAAATATTGCTTAATATTGAAGAAATGCCTTTTTGGTAAGTAAAAAATTGCAAATTGAATGGGTTAAAAATGGAATATTTTAGACTGATAAATATTTGCGCAGGATTTGAAATTGAATAAAAACGTTTAATTATGAATTTATTAATTTGAAGTTATTCGAAAATTAAAAATAGTTTATATAGTTTCAATAGGACGTTTACACTTGGTTAACATTGAAAATTTACGCCCAAAAATGAAGACCTGAAATGGAAAATTTTTAAACTAATAGATTTTGGAATGACGCATTGTAAACTGAACCTTTTCGTACTTGAAAAACTTAACAATTGAACTTAACATTAAAAAAAGAGTTGAAATCGAACTTATTTATAACTGCACTTATATCATGTGATATAACATTTATATTTGAAGTCTTTGAATAGATTTTTATTCTAAAAATTCGTAAAAATAATATTTTCAACCAACGCTTGTAAGGTGGAAGTTTTTCCAATAATTTTTTTTTTTAATTTTGTAACGTTTTTTGTATGTTTCGTTCAGGGTGATCACCAATTTGACGTGCAAATATTTCATATATAATTTTTTTCACATATTCAAGAACAATAACAAAATGAAACAAATATTAAATGAAATGACAATAACAATTTAATACTTTAATTAACTTTTTTCATATCATTTTTTCAATATACAGTACCGGCAAGAAGTATTGGACTACCTGGTTTTTGTTAGTTGCATAAAATCATCTAATTTTGATAATAAAACAAATTAATTTTTTGCTCAAAGTAGAATAAAAGATATACAATTTTTACGTCCAATGATACTAGATTGAAGTACTCTTGACTAATCTTTCAGAAATATTGCAAAAAAAGTCGAAATAAAACAATTTTCTTAGGCTTATTTTAAAGGTGAATTTCTATCGAATATAACACAGCTCCACAAAAAAAAAGTTGTCAGCCCTAAGAACCAGAATAGGCTTACCCTACGTTTTTGAGGTCGGTGAATCCGAATCCGGAGCCGGTTTGGCTCCATCAAGTCACATTTCGTCCCTAACCTCAATAAACATGAAAAACCGCTGATTTCAGGTGAAACATGATTCCTCTCTATGAAAGGTGGTCATATTTTATGTTTACGAGGTCGCTGAGTACGAATCCGAAGTCTTTGTGGTTCTATTACGTTACATTTCGCCCCTAACCTCAAAAAAAAAAAACGTGGCAAATGGTAATTTTACGTAAAACATGCATTTTTTCAATGCAAAGTGGTCGTATCCTATTTTTTCGAAGTCGCTGAGTACAAATACTGAGTCGATTCGGTACCACGGTCCCAGCATTTAATCTTTGATACGTAACTTCAGAAAAACGTTGAGTCCAACAGACCAGACTCCACTCGTCGGATTTCTCGCTTAGCGGAAATTGAAAGCCAGTCGAAAATCAGTTGATCCCACAGTGATATCAGGTGATGCATGCATCTTTGTTATTTTGATAATGCTGAACGAAATTTTTTCTCAGTATGATCTTGTTGCTTGAACGAGTGACGAAATCCTGCTACTC
>JAUMHM010085194.1:0-11796 GCA_032362435.1 Melikaiella ostensackeni
TCAAAAATGACATCCATTTTTACCTATCTCTTACGGTTTACGAGATATTTGTTGTTAAAAATAACAATAACGATAAGTCCCCTTCAAGTTCCACTGGAACGTTGCTGGAACGTTCCAAGAGAGCGGACATTTCACACGGCCCAGCGACGTGTCTAGAACGTTCCAGTGGAACGTTCCGAAAGTCCCAGCGGCTAATTCCTGGAACGTTCCGTGCTATTAGGGTTACGTCATCGGTCACAAATCGCTCATTTTTGTCACGAGAAACGGGCATAAAAAAACTCGCATTTTTAGTGCGCGCGTTGCAAAAAACAGTTTCTTAGGTTCAAGAAAATTTTTTCTAATTGCACGTGCCTTCAGTTTTAAATAATCAAAACTGAAGAATTTTTCATTGTAAATGTTCAAAATTGAACTACATATTCCAGAAAAAAAACGTTCAAAATTACATCATTTCAAATTAGAAACAATCCAAATCAATAAATCTTCAGTTGTAGGCCTTATCAATTGAAGAATTTCAAATTGGAAATCGTTAAAACTGAAAACAATTTTTATCGCAAATCTTCAAAATTGAGGAGTTTCTAATTTTGGAAATTTTACACTATCGACGGATAGTATCGGACCACCAACCGACTGACCTATTAAAAATTAGCCTCCACTTTAAAAAGCGGTGGCGCTGTCCAGAATGAAGATAAAAATATTTTTACAGAACCCTAGGAAGGCTTATTAAATTCTGCGTTAAATGAACTCTTTCTGAAATAATTTGGCCTCGCAGATATTAAAATCTCACTTGAGAAAGACAAAAAAAAATCGAATTTTAAGGAATTTTGTACTTCAGCTTCAACTCTTGGCAGGAATTAGGAAAATGAATTCATTAATTTGATATTAATACAGAAGTAGTCTCTAGGATTTCTATCTTTCATTTGAGCTATGAAACATTGACAAATCTTCACGGGTTCATGGAACTAATTATTGTTTGGTGAGAGCACGCTGAATTTAAAATACATTACAGCAACGTGGTTCGACGGTGTGGTAATGTACCTTTAATTTAGCATGCTTACACCAAAAAATTATTAAAAAATGAATCAGTGAAGCTTTTTTAATGTTAAATAGCTTAAATGAAAGGTAGAATCCAAAATCTTACTTTTGCAATAATTAGAATTGATAAGTTCATTTTTCCAGCTCCTGCCAAAAGTTGGAGTTGGAGTACAAAATTCCTTAAACAACGGATTTGTTGTTTGCCTTTCTTACGTGATATTTCAATACCCACAGTGCCAAATTACTCCAACTAGAGCTCATTTGACGCAGAATTTAATCAACTTCTTAACGGTTGAAAAAAAATATTCGTATCTTTATTCTAGGCGGCGCTATCGTCTTTCAAATTCAAGGCTAATTTTTAATAAGTCAGCCAGTTAGTGGTTCGATACTATTCGTCGGTAGTGTGCAATTAAAAGTTATGCAAGTTTTAAGTTTAACAATTAAAAATCCTGTAATTTTGATGTCTTACATTCGAATTTTTTTCAATTTGGAAGTTTTAGAATAGAGAGTGCCTGACTTTTGATCTTCATAATTATCCAAATTTAAGAATTTGTATTTATACATCTTTACAATTAATAAGTTTTTATTTGTGAATCTTCCAAATTAAATTATTAAAGAAAAAGATCATTCAAAATCACACCATTTTAAATTATAAACATTAAAAATTGAGGAACCTTCGAATGCAAATCTTCAAGATAGACCTATTTGAAAACGATGTTCAAAATTTCATGATTTTTGAATATAAACATTCAAAATTAAACAAGTTGACGAGTTTTCAATTTTAAATATCTTCTAAATGGATCAGTGTCAAAGACGGAAGGATTCAGAAACACTCAGAATTCCAGAATGTCTTTTAATGTCATCAATTACGATATAAAGTGCCAGATTAACTTAATAATTTATTTCTTTGCTTCTCATTCCTGCTGGGATGAAATCTTATATTTATAAATAAAAGTTACATATTACTGAAATCCAATGACAATTAAAAATAAATTAAATTCAAATTATTTGAAAGCCGATGTAGCTATTTCATTATTTATTTGAATTTATAATCATTGATTATATTTCATAGTACATTAAATATAAGCAAATATTTTAATTTTGTAATTAGGCAATCAAAATAAGAAACATGTCATAAGCGCGCTTAGAGTGCTATTTTTACTAGTTCATAAATACTTTTTGATTTTCTTCTTTGACTGTATTTTCCAATTGAAATTTGGTACTATTGTCGTGGATTCTTACATATTGTAAGGCTTGATTTGGAGGCGAAATGATGATTTATGGTTGCACAATGTTCGAAATGACGTCTGTATAAGAAATTTGTAACATCATAAGTGGTCGTTTGCTGGGTAACTTATTTATGACTTTTGATCAAAGGTTCATTTTTTTCATACGTTGCTCACCGTGAGTGATGCAACAAGGGTCGAGACGGAAGAAAACGATTTCATGATTAATGACTTAATTCTTTTATAGTAAGCATGAAACATTAAGACAAGCATATCATTTTATTGTCTAGGAATCTAGTGCTTTTTTACCGTGTCAAGAAGATAGAGCACATTTTTTTTTGCTAAAACGGTTAATTGAGGGGTACTGATGCAAATGCCAAAATTACTAGAAATGACGACAACGCATCCCGGGAATATTTTTGAAAAATGTTACAAAAATCATGTTTGCGTCAATTGACCCATCCCATTGCATTCAAGAGCAAAATGTCCAACAGCAAAATGGAACTAGACACTTCTGAGAGAGTTAGAAAAAACCTTATACCTCCAATAGGTGCCGAGTTATGACCCTTCAAAGTAACCTGATTTTTTCAAGAAAGAGGTTGAAAAATCAAATTCTGAAATTTTTATTTTTACTTTGAAACCTGTCTTTTGAAAATATTATTGTTAGGGTTGAAACCGAAAGAGCCTCTGATGCTTGGGTAATCCCGTTGCGTCCTCTTGTAAGCTATGCGTGACCCCAAAGCCCTCTCCATACGGAGAGGACCGCAGCCACGCCTTTGGCTGATATGTCTGACTCACTGATGCAGTTACTGTGAGTGGTAGACGCTTCCCAGCGATTACGGGGCAGTGACAAGGGATCTCAATAGAGGTCGCATCACCCTTTCCGCACAGGCGATAGAGAGGGCTGTCTGCGAGCCCTATCTTATGTCTGTGATAGCCGAGGTTTCCATGCCCTATACACTTCTGCTAGGACCTTGACTTCGTTTCACCGAGCTCGTATTTTCGCAGCTCGTTTAAAGTTTAAATTTATACCCACAAGTGTTTTGGCCTGTCTGCAGCCTTGTTCCACTCCTTCTGATGTTTCTTGGTCAGCCAACTGTTGATTTCTTCAGTGACCAACCTACTGGAAAAGCCCACGACTGGTTCGAGACTAGTGAAGTCTTCTCTTACTGCTAGTTTTGCTAGCCTGTCCGAGATCTCATTGCCTTTAATGCCACTGTGTCCAGGAATCCAAAGTAGAGTCACTTGGTTTTCCGTCGCTAGATTCTTCAGTGCCTCAAAACACTCCCACTCGTAGCGACGTAGTCGTTGTTCCATTCCATTCCGTTCAAATGTTTTGGAAATTTATTAAAAGAGACGCAATTTCGAGTAATTCTAAAAAAAAAACAATGACTAAGCCCTAAGAAGCTATAAGTTATGGCCTCGCTAAGTTGATCAATTCTGACCTATTTTTCAGGGCAAATTACTCGTGTTCAGTTTTTTCGAAATGCATTCGCTGTCAAGGTCTCAGTAAATTTAAAATATAACTATTGTCCCTCAAAGTTTTCTTACTACAATGCAAAATTAAATGTTATTCTAATAAATAATGAAAGATGTTATGAAACTTCTTACGAAATTAGAAATGGGGGAAGTTTGGATAATTTCATAATATTAAAAATAACCGACCAATATGTGCACATGCTTTCCACATATGTGGATCGAATTGTTACGACAATGTGACCCAGTTTTTGTGTAGTGATCACACGCCCAGTGAAAGTGTCTCGCACACTCACACATTCATTCTCCCAAACTAGCATCGATGGCTCTTACCAAAATCCAAAGACATGACTTCTATAATAAAAAAAAAATTAATTATGCGTCTAGGCAAAAATTTAGAGCTGACTATGCTCACAGTAGTAACAGTCGGTTGCGTCAGGCATGCTAGAAATTTGCGAATGATCGATTAGCAGAAGTCTTATCAACTTTCATCATATTTGAATCTTTAATTTTTTTCATACAATTATGAAACAATTTCATTCAATTATAATTTTTCATACAACTATATTAATTAGGGGTGCTAGGGGACTTAAAATAGAAAAATAGAGGACTTTTAGGGGACTCAAAAAGGTACATAAATTACTATAAATACACATATTTGTAGGAAAAGTCGATTTCAATATAACTTTTAATAACCCAGAAACAATGCGTTACTATTCCTATATTACATTTTTTATAGTTTATTGATGTAGTAAAAATTAAATTCTGATGACAAAATCAGCTTTCCGGTTTAAAATATTTTCATTCTTTAAAATCCTTGATGAAATTTATCGAGTGTTTAGCTGATGCAATAAAGAAATTTTTTGTGTCCTTTTTGAAGGACAATTGATGCTTTTCCGACTCGACTTTTGAGTGTACACCAGATTTGAAGATTTCAAAGATTTCAAAAGTTTTTAAAGGTTTCACAGTTATTAAAAATATTTCTATTTTTATAACAAAAAAATAAAAACTTTACTAGAACTTGAAAAGATTTCAGTTCGATTCATAATTTAGTAAATCATTTTTACTCACGTTTTACTTGTCAATAATAAATTATGATTGAAGCTATAAAAATAGATACTTTCAAATAGTTACTTCAAAATTTTGCGAACGTGAATATGTAGATTCATGATTTTGAAAATATTTGAAAGTAATAAAAAGGCCTAAATATTTCAAAGATTTCACAGTTATTCAGACCATTTCTATTTTTATATATGGAAAAAGAAAAACTGCATATTAGAACTCGTAATTCTCAAAATTATGGTTTTTTTCTAAAATATTTAAAATTAGAAATTAAGTTCAGCATGAATCAAAATCTAAATTCTCCTTTACGAGTAAAGTTATTCAATTTTGACTACGAAATTCTTGGAGATTAAAAAAAAAAAACAAGATTTTCGTAGTTAAAATATTTAGTTTGTTTATTATAATGATAAATCGTGTTCACTTTTTTTTACACGTCAATAATAAATTAATATTAAGGCTATAAAATAACATTTTGAAATAGAAACTCAGAATGTTGTGAAAGTGAATATTGGAAAGAAATTTAATTAATAAAAATTCCAAAATTTTTCAAAGATTTCACAACGATTTCAAGAAATTTCAAGAGTTTTGAAAAGATTTCCAAAGATTTAAAAATTTTTCCAAAATTTTCCAGAAACTTCCAGAGAAAAAAAGAAAAACTTTGTTAGAATAATGTCAAAATTGTATTTTTTGTATAAATTGATATTTGACCGTGGCCATTTTAAACGAGGAGAAAAATTCGCGGTGGTCTCTCGGCTTTTTCCCGGTTCGCAATCATTTTTCACGCTCATTGAAATTTTTAAATTCAAACCCTTAGAACTGAAAATTTTTTCATTTCAAGTAATCAGAACTGAAATCCAAATCAAGGACTCAAAGTGGAAATCTTTGGTGTTTTAAAATCCAGAAATTTTAGATTCAAACACTTAATAATTTACACGTATAAAATGAAAACTTTTAACGCTTTTCAATTGAACAATTTTAAATTACATGCCGTTAAACTGCAAAGCTTTGTATTTAGCTCGAAGATTTCTGGTTGAAAATATAAATCCACACTATCATCTTCCAAGCTCTAAATTGGAGAATGAATTAAAAAATTTGAAAATGTTTGAAATTATATCATTCTAAGCAATTTTAAATTAGAAACATTGAAAATCGAATAATTAAACATTTTTTTCACTGAACGTTTTTTCAATCAGAAGTTAAACTATTTTTATTTTAAGTCGTTTCAAATTCATAATTTTTCAATTGTTATTCATACATCACAATTCAACACTTTCGATCACGAACTGAAAAATTTTTTGAATTGAACAATTAAAATTGTAACGTTCAGAGACTATTTTATATTTATAGTTGATCAACTTAAAGCGTTTTTCATCAAAAACTTTCAATATCCAACGCTTTCAACTTTTAATTGTTAAAGTCTTCAAAACTTCATTTTAAAATTATTTAAATTATTTAAATAAATTATTTTCATGAAGAATTATTTAAATGAAAAGAATAAAATGAAGACCTCAAATGGAAAATTTGTAAAGTAAAAGATTTTATAATTACGCATTTTAAGGATGATTGCTAAAATGTTTACCACTTGAGATCCCAGTCATTTTCCACACTTCCCTCGAGTAATACATTTTTGCTAAAAATATCTCTGTAAAGCATTTATATCAAAGCAGAATTTATTGAAATTTTAGATTTTTGGACGACATCGCTTATAATTATAAATAAAAATTAGTAGGATCAACCGTTCTTTAGATTTCTGCCAGTAACTGAAAAAAGAGCCACAAAACACGTTTTTTGCAAATATGGTATCACGAAAACGCTTCTTTGGAAAAATAAATGAGTGACAATTTCTTTTTCAGAGACCCAGAATTAGTCCAGAAAACGCTTTTTCATTCAGGTACAAGCGATGAACCAAAAATTTTTAAACTAGTGATTTCATTAAATCCCATGAAACTATTTAAAATTCTGCCGAATGTCCGGAAATCCTTGGGATACTTTCTAAATCCATTCAATTCTTCCGAAATCCCTTGAATCAGTTGAAATCCATTGAAATCATTTAATATCTCATGAAACCCTGTCAGACAAAAAAAATTGATGGGGAGGTTTACATTTCATTTTTCACCATGGGCTGGAATCCATCCATTGTCAAATTACCATTCTTGTGATTGAAGTACAATTTTATTTTATTAGGTTGCTCCTTAGTTTATTTCAGTCGCGATTTGGATGTGATCTACTTGTATTCAAAATTCAGCATAAAAATCTATGAAATTGTGAGAAATGTCGATATGGAAAAACAAAAATTATGCACATGACAATGCAATCACTCATACTCACAGCCCGCTGTAAAACCGACGAGGACAACAAAATTTTATCAGAAAAAAATGAACTTAACTGCTTTTGTTTTTTATCTGTTTTCGACTATTTTTCTATTATTAGTTAGAAGAAGAAAATGGATTCTGGCCTTGAACAATCGGTTTTGATCGAGTTTATTTTAATGCAGTTTTTTCCAATTTTGAATTACGGGAATCTTTCAATTTCAATTAAAAATAGCTCATTTTGTCCTTTGAGAAATACTCTCGGATTTCACAAAATTCAAGTTTGCAGTTAATTTTGTATTTATTGATATTAGCATCCAGCTAATGATAACAGAAATCGTTTATATGAACAAGGATCTCTTCTTTTAATTTACATAATTTTATAAATTGATGAATTCGGTTATTTATTTTGCGAGGAATCATAAGTTTAAACTACTTTGTTTTTTTTCAATATAAATTGTCTATGGTTAAGTGAACCGAAATTTCGGTACGTACGAGTATAGTCAGATTTCTTAGGTACCTGAAAATAACAAATAACTGACGAAATAACTAAGATAACGAATTTTAGACTTAAAATGTGAAACATCTTTAGAAAGAAGTATTGAATCAAAAGTTTTTGGAAAATTACCCTGAATCCCCATTTAGTCAGTTTATCGTGACATTTTTGGACAAATCAATTGAATATTGCAGGCTACAGATCGACTGAAATGCTAAAAATGATACCTTTTCATGTTTTCTGTATCTGCTGTGCCCAGTTTCTGAAAAATGAACAATGTGTATGCGCAGACGTCATTTTTAAGCAAGTTCCTAATAATTTGAAAAGATCTTATGCAAATCAATGCAGAGTTGGCTGAGATATACACAAAAGGAGCTACGTTCATGAATAGTTCGAGATAAGATATTCGCGGTTTTTACTTGACGGCGATTCACTACCGCGAATCTTGATAAGAATGCTTCAATTTTTAAAAACTTGTTTTTGAACGAAGTTTGTAACTGTTTAATTTTTAATGCTACAAGTTTGAGTTCATTAATTTTGAAAGTGTCAAACGACAAAGCGTATAAATTTCAGCGTTTTGAGAATAATTACACCTAAGAGGTTCACTATATTTTAAATTCTTCAATTTTGAACGGGGAAAATGAGAGTGATTTTTTTCGGGACAGAAATCATATTTTTATTTGAAAAATCTATTCAGTCACTTTGAATGTCACTTTTTTACATGATATGATATCTATTAATAATATTCATCATTTTCAAAATTTCTATGATTTAAATTTAAAGTTATAGTTTTGAATGCAAAATTGTAGAACATTTGAATCTTTGAAACCTTGATACTAAAGTATATCTTGCTTTAAAAGCTCAAATAAAAAAATATTTGGTTTGAAATTTCTCAATTTTCGGTGGTTTTCAATTTCAAATTTCACAATGCTGTATAATTTTAAATGTTTTATTTTGAAATAATGTCCAATTCTGAAGTAGGTAAGATTCGATGATAATTTATGAAGTCAAAATTTTTTCGTTGGGTCACGTATTCACCGGAGTGGGGGAGGAGGGGGTGGTTAAAAATCAACATTTTATTATATATTGGTAAGAATAAGCATTCAGTAGGTTTTGAGCGGATAATTTCCTCTTCTACAATTTATGACTCATTAAATATCAATTTAAAAAATATTGTCCTCACTAAATTGAAATGTTGCCTATTCGATAATAGTTTCAAATTCAAATATTAAAAATGTCATGTCAATTCCACTATCAAATCATTCAAAATTGCAAAACTTCGTATTGAAACCTTCGATGATCAATTTTATATTTAATAGTTTTGATTTAAGTATTTCAAATTAAAAATTAAAAATTGAAAATGTTCCAAAATATCAAATATTTCAAATGCAACTCACAAAAAAAAATGAATTAAAATGCTTAAAACTGTAATGTTTCAAAAATTGGAATCATAGCAATCTGGTTTTGTATTCTTTTTTTCAATTTTCAATTTTCAATGAAATATCTTCAAATTATACAATTTTTAGTTGAAGATTTTTAAAAATGATTCATTCAGAATTAACAAATATTTGATTGGAAGATTGCAAGAATGAACAATAATTCTAAGCGAAGCGTTGAAAAATTGAACGATTTGACGTTAAAAATTCGAAAATTGTCTTATTTACAATGAAAATAGATAAAAATTAAACCATCCGTAAGTGATACTTCAGTAATTGAATAATTTCTTCAATTTTGAATGGTTACAATTTTAGAATTCTAAAATTTCACGTTGAACACTGTATTTCAAATTTTTTCCTTTTACAAATTTCAATTTTGCAATTAAAATTGAAATGGTTGAATTTTGAAAAGTATAATTAACGATCTTAAAATTGTTAATTTCTCAACGACTTAAATTTACTCTAAATAATTGAAATTTTGAAGGGTTTTAGTATAAAAAACTTTCAATACCACAATTTTTGGTAATTAACAAATTTTCCAGTTCTGAATGATGTTCGAATTTGTTTGATTTCTAACGTTTCATGATAGAAACTTTCTTATTTTCAAAGTTTTCTTTTTGAAATTACTTTATCCTGAACGCTTTTTTAATAATTCAATTTTGAAAGCTTATAATTAAACATTTTTCCCTTTTGAACGATGAAAATAACGGTCAGTCTATTTGTTGATCAAAAAAATTTGTCTGATCAATTTTAATGTTAAAATATAATTTTTTTATGCAATAACAATTTAAAATTATGGAATTTCAATTCGTCAAATTTCAATAGCTTTGAATTGAAAATTACTTATATTCAAAAGTTTTCAATCTTCAATTACTAAATTCTGGACGCTTTCAAATAGAAACAATACAATTTTAATTCCTCTGAATTTCAAATGATCCAATGAACAAAATTCTAATCTGAAGTTGTTCAATTTTGAACGTTTCGCAATTATCCAAACTCGTTCAATGTGAATATTTTTTTACTCCAAAGTCTTTTCATTAGAAATTAGAAATTATTATTTATTGTTTGAAAATTTTGCTATACTCCTGATGTTGAAAAATTTGTTTAATAATATATGTCCATTCTTCACCACCAAGACATTCACAGTGAAAAACCTATGCCTTCTTTCCAGAAAAAAAAATGAAAAAAGTATAAATGTCGTTGGTGCGAATTTTAGAAGTTCACATGTTCATTTGTTCGATTGGTGAGAAAAACCAAAAATCGATTTTTTGAGCGTTAGGTCCTTTTCTTCGCGGACGGTATCAATTATTGACGAATGAAAAGTTTTTTTATTTTAATTCTAGTTAATTAAGTTTAAAAGAGTTCTAGTGCTTTGAATGCTTTGATTTCGTAGTTGAGTATTCGATATTTTGATTGAGATATTTTTCAGGTTTGAAAGTTTTAGTTTTTTGCTCATTTTAATGTCCTGGAAAAATGTTTGCTGATGGGAAAAAGCCCAGAAAATTGTTTTTTTTTAGACCCAACGCAATAGACTATTTAAGATAAAGGAAATGAAATTCATGATAAATTAAAATTAAAATTCTTCCTCAAGGTCCAATATTCAAAGAAAAAGAAGGAAACCTCCATATCCTAAGGTAGAGGATTTGTAGGTTGCCTTTTTTTTCTTTTCTCGTTTTTTTTTTTCTTCAATTTGACATTCAAGTGTGTGTTGACAAAGTTAAATCTTTGAATTCTTGGTTTCTTTTCTGATTTCCGAGAATTTGGTAGTTGAGTAGTGTATTTTCTGAAACTTCAAAATTATTTGAAATTAACGGCAATGATTTATATTATTATTTTGACCGTGGCTACATGTACCAAAATTTCGATACGAAAAGCTGGATTTTTCAGTAGGTATAGACACTACATATTATTTTTTGATGATATTTTGCAACTTTTATTTCGCTGCGATAAGAAGCGTTGATGAGTTCCCGAAAGATTATTCAGTCCAGTCAGGAAAAAAAGAGTTTGTTACAAATACTTAAAAAGAGGTTTATGTATTCATTTTGATATACTCATAAAAATGTTTTTTTGAAGTTGACTCATCTTCACATGAAAACGATGTCAACAAAGCTATAAATATTATCTGAAGGTATTACTAAATATTTTTTCGTATAGGAAAAAATTTTCGAATAATAAGTTTATTGCTTTGATGACTTTGTGTTCATGTGCAGATGAATATGTAATATTGACAAACTTAAATACAATATTGTCATTCAAACCCTTCTCGAACAACAATGAGAAATCGGTTCTCAAAATTCCTCTTTAATTTTACCAATTTGAAGCATGTTCTCAAAACGCCTGTGATTTTCAGGATTAAATTCTCACGTCGAGACTCGCTATTGAGTTATTGGTTCAAAAAATAAGATGACGCAGGCAAAATAATAAAAAAAGTAATAGAAGAATGTTTATTTCAATTTCGATGTGTCTTCATATTAATTGAATAATACAAAAAATATTTTTAAAAAAAATTTTCAACAATTTTATTAAAAACTGCGCTTGAATTTCTGGCCCTATAAAAAGACTAGTATTGAGTAGTTCATGAATTTTTTTAAAGTCCTAGCATTTTGAGAATTTGTAAATCGTGTTAACATCCACTAAAAAGGTCGACCGAAACTTCTTTATACAGGGTTTGATTGAAAAGTAATGAGCCTTATTTTTTTCAAGCAGTTTTATTAAACCTTTTGGCTTATACAACTAATATTCTTCAAAATAGGACCCTT
>JAUMHM010085195.1:0-11794 GCA_032362435.1 Melikaiella ostensackeni
AAGGTAGCCATCCGCAAGGAGGCTAGAAGCCGACTCGTAACGAGATGGCAGGAGAGATGGCGTGGGGGGAGCACTGGAAGATGAACTCACCGCCTAATCTCAGATAATTTTATTCTGCACAAATGATCTATTCAACGACATTAACTAAAAAAATTATTTCGGAAGGTGTGAAGCGGAAGAGGTTAAAGAACAGAGTTCACGGACCTAGTTTTTCGTTTGTGGACTTTCCAATTACACATCTTTGTTAAAAATGATGGAAACGGTTTGAAAAAAAAATCAGGTACCTTCCTGAAGGTTTTCTTAATTCATACTAAAAAAAAATCCAAAATGGTCATAATTCAGATTATTTTATTGCGGCAATTAATTATTTACGTAATCGAATATAATTTTTACAATTTTTTTAACAAAAAAACTGGTTTAAGTGATAACATTATTAAAAACAAAACTTTTGAAATCAATAGAATTGTTTTTAGGCAAAAACATCTTTACTAATAAATTATTGACAAAATAGAATATAGTTCGTTCAAATTGTTTTACCAATGGAAATTGCCTTGAACAAAATTATGTTTAAAAAAATGTTTTCAGTATATTGGGGAGGGAGAGCTCGAGAAGCCATCTCCCAACATGGCGGTTTGTTAATTTGCTTCAATACGCCTCCTATTGAAGAAAAGCTTCAATTTTACTTTAGAACTTGATTTTCAGCTTAATTCTAATTGAATCATTACTGATTTTTTATAGGATCATTAGAGTACCTTTGTAATGCTTCGTGCAAAAATCGGTTATGATACGATTTTTTTCGGATACCAAAAACGCGTTTAATAGACGTGTAATATCGTCATAAGTCTGTCGCTCTCTCGATCGCACTCGCGTATTTGCTTTGGAGAGAGAGGGGCGTCAAGAGCCGTCTCTGGTTACGTATCCGTGGTCTGTTCATGCGCTGGGACATGCAGTTTGAAATGCGCTAAGCATACGGAAGGAGTTTAAATAATTTACGTTGAACTGAAGATTTTTAAATATTCATGTAACTGAAAAAAACTTTGAAATTGAAAACTAAATATTTTTTCATTCCTTCATCTAAATAATTTCAGCGTAGGATGATTCGACGCGAAATTTTTTATTCTTTCAAACGATTCAACTCACAACATCGTAGATCCAGTTTGTGCATAGATATTCGTCTTCAAAGTGAAATATGGATTTTCAAACGGTCAAAAGAAATGTATTGTATATAGTGAATTTATTTTCGATCTGAAATTTTTACAAGTATATAGAAGTAAAGTGTATCCAATCGGTCCAATTTTAATTTTTTTTTGCAAAATGAAGTTAAATTGTTTACTCTTTAAATTATGAAATCATTCAGTTTAGAATGCGTTATTCAAAAATATTTTCCGTTGAAAGTTGTCCATTTTCTATCTTTATTTTTCAGCCTGTATTTTTAATTGAAAGATTTCAAATGCAGTATCGAAGCCTTAGATAATGAAAAATAAACGCGTTCAAAATTAAAAAATTTGGGATAGATAACGTTTTAAGTTTATCTACGGTCAATATAACTTAATTAATTATTTTTGAAATGCGCTGTAGCTCGAGTACTAAAAATTGAACAATAATTCATTCCACAAGACGATTCTGAAACTGTTTGAAAGTGAACAAGCTATACATTCAAACGTTGAAACCTGAACTATTTCATTTGGAATGCGTTGATAGTGAAACGAATACAAACGTCCGATTGAAACTTTGTAAACAACTTTCAGTTTTGAAGTTACTTGAAATTGTTGGACGCATAATGAAACGTTTTTATTATTGCATTGACATATTGTTTCAATTGTTTGAAACAAAAAGCCTTGCATCGTTGAAATTTCAGGGCATAACATTGGAACTTTGAAGGTTACAATTTTTATTCTTGCAATTTGAAATGTTCCAATATGTTAGTGAAAGTGCTTAATAAAAACATTGAAGTAACAGTCGAACAATTCATCACTAGAAACGACTTTCAATAAAAATAATTTAAGTCCTACTTTTGAAAAGTGTTGGGTTTAAACAAAATTAATGTTTCTGATTTAACATTCCTTACAATGATATAATTTTGAACATTCATGAATTTATTGATTTATTCTTCATTTTAGAGCATCAAAAATGATATAGCTTAAATTGCAGTTTATCGGCATTTTATTTGAAATTGAACAAATAAAGTGTTGAAGCTTCTTTTGTATGTATACAAACTAATTTACATTTATACATGTAAATTAGTTTGCGTTTAATTAACAAATTTCTGAATTGAAAATGTTCTAAGCTTCAAATCTGAAAATTTGAAATCCTAAAGAGTTGAACTTAAATGCTTTAGTTTGAAGTTTCTTTTTCATTACTTTAAATGAAAAAATGTTGAGCTTGAGGAATTCGAATTTTTTTCTGAATTTTAGAGATTTTAACAATTGCGAGGCACTTCAAACCTTTTAGGCTCCTCTAAAGGATTACCAGGATAGGAAAAATCGAACAGTTCAATGGATTTAAGGGCCTTATCTGATTTTGTCGATTTTGCAAGATTTCAGGAGGTTTCAAAGATTTTGATCATTTTCAAGGAATTTTAAAAGATATCATCGATTTCTGGATGTTGTCTGCAATTTCATTCGAGTGTTGTGGAATCATCAATGGAATAAAGGCATTTCAAAGGATTTGATGTGTTAAGGGTATTTAAAAAAATTGCAAGGAATTTAACGAAATTTAAAATTTGTTTAGGGATTCCAAAGAATTTCTTATGATTGAAATCATAGGTTAAATTCTCAAAACTCAAGAAGCCTAAAAATATACGTATCTTTTTCATCTTTCCGTCTCAAATGTTTTTTTTTATAATTGGTAAAACAAATTTTGAATGAAGAAGGAATAATATGCTAATGAGTGACGTAGAACTTATGAAGAGAGACTTAGAAATGACAAATATTTTATTGAAAATAGTATATGATTATTATAAACAATCTATTTTAACAAATACTCCAGTATATAAGTTTGTTGTAAGAAATTGTAAGAAAAAGTTATTATATTATTATGAGAATATTTCAATATAAGACGATTTTTCATGAAGAAAAGTATTTCAATTTTTGATTTTTGATACGATTCAAACAGTCAATCATCAAACATTAAAAATTTGACTCCTTTAAATAAAAAGAAAATCATTTTTTGATGAATTATTGTCATACCAATAATAATTGTGAATTCTAACGATTTTAAGAGACACAATTTTTTTCTAGAATAAAGTGATGTACTGGTGAATGCGTTTAAATAAATTGTTTATAACAATTGAATACAATTTTCATTGAAATATTGCTGATTTCTGAGCTCATTAGTTTTTCCAAAAAATTTATTTGTTTAAGATATTCTGTATATTTCACTTAATTTTAATTGAATCTTACTTAATATCAATGCGAAAAAGTTTCCAGCAGAATTTCTGAGATAGCGAATTTAAATGTGTTTTTGATTACTATAGTCATCAATAACAATATATAATTATGTGATAAGGCATAGTGGATAATACATATTTTAGAAAAAGAAACACCTTCGATTACACAGCCCTACAAAAAAAAATTTTCTGAATCCCGGGATAAGCCACCATACCTATACGTTTTTGGGGTCGCTGGAACCGATTCTGGGGTCAGTTTAACCTCATTAGGTCAGAATCAAGGTCAGTTGAAGGTCAAAATGAAGAAAACTGTTGGATCGGAGGAAACCTCTATTCTCAGACGTTTTTTGGGTCGCTTGATTCGAGTCCGGGGTCAGTTTGACCCTATCAGGTTAGGACCAAGGTCAAGTGAAGGTCAGAATGAGAAGAAACAATTGAATCGGCATGAACCACTACTTTAAAACGTTTCTGGGCTCGCTAAATCTGAAACTGGGGTCATTTTCACCCCATCAGGTGAGGATCAGGGTCAAACGAATTCGTTCAAACAGAGTTTCGTTACAATTTCTGACTCCTTACATTGAATATCGGGAATTGTCCCTGCATTCACTGTTTCTTACGGTATATAACCTTTTTATCGTCGAATGATCTGACGAGAGGTTTCCTTTTACTCTTCACTCCGTTCTCATCACTTTCTCTCTTCAATGACCAGCAGTAATCAGCCACCATATTTACATTCCATCGACCCTGATATCTCATTTTCATTGTCTTTATGTTTTGATGGAACCTCTTCCCTTGCTCCTCACTAAAATCTCCTAGATTCGTTGGGAAGTAATCCATATGTGAGTGAAAATAATGTAACTTGAGGCTCATCAAATACCCTAGCTTTTTATGAATCGCTATCATTCGAGCCACTATTTCTTTGCACTCTTCACATTTATGATTTCCAAGAAAATTCTTCACAACTCCTTTGAAACTAATCCAGACTGCTTTTTCATTGGCATTCATTGTAGAAATGACGTCACCATCTCTCATTAGTTTGCGTATGTGTGGTCCATCGATGATGAGAACGAAGTGAAGCGTAAAAGGAAACCGCTCGTAAGATCTTTTGAGATCAAGAAGGTGAGACACCATAAGAAACAGCGAATGTAGGAATGATTCCCGATATTCAATGTGAGGATTCAGAAATTGTAACAAAACTCTGTTTGAACAAATTCGTTTGACCCTGATCCTCACCTGATGAGGTGAAAATGACCCCAGATTCGGATTTAGCCACCCCATAAACGTCTAAGAAGAGTGGTTTCCTTCGATTTCATGGTTTTCTCCTCTTTTTGACTTTAGTATGACCTTGATCCTGACCTGATAGGGTCAAACTGACTCCGGATTTGGATTCAGCGACCCAAAAAACGTCTGAGAATAGAGGTTTTCTCCGATCCAACGGTTTTCTTCATTTTGACCTTCAACTGACCTTGATCCTGACCTGATGGGGTCAAACTGAGCCAGAATTTGGATTCAGCGACCCCAAAAACGTCTGACAGTAGAGGTTATCTCCGATCCAATGGTTTTCTTCATTTTGTCCTTCAATTGACCTGGATCCTAACCTGATGGGGTTAAACTGACCCCGGAATCGGATTCATCGACCCCAAAAACGTATAGGTATGGTGGTTTAGCTCGGGATTCAGAATTTTTTTTTGTGGGGCTGTGTTATCTATTCATTTATCCATCTGCATGTAAAAAAGAAATGTATAAAATTTGGTTGCAATACAAAAAAATGTTCTCATATAAACGAAATTGTCAAAATCTATATTTATGGTCTCCTTTTTTTATCATTTTTTATTATGAACTTCTTCCCAAAATAACGAAGATTTATGATTTGCAAAAGCTAATTGAACTTCATCACTCTTTTTCCTTACAAAATTACAAATTTATACAGCATACAATTAGGAATAAATACAATATACGACTCAAAGCTGAAGTTTTACTTTTTTTATTAATTTTGGAAACGTTTTTTTAGATTACGAATTCCTACAAAAGGAAAGGCTTCTTAAGATATGCAAGACCTGGGCTTGTAGTTTTTCATAGTTTTTAGACAGAAAAAGAATATTTTTTCGTCGATAATGCCCTAGAGTCAAATCATAGAACATTAAAAATACAAATACGAAAAATGTGAATTATTTTCAGACTTATTTCAATTTCACGAAATCATCGAAATTTGACGTTTTTTCGAAATATTTTTTTTATAAAATTGAAACTTTGCCTTCAACTTTGGCTTCTCAGACGCAAAATTTACTTATCTCTCGTGGTTTTATGAGAGGGAAAAATTCAGGTTAATATTATCTTCCATAGTTTCTTGGCAATTTCTGAGAACGTCGTGTATTTTAGAAGTTTTGTTAGCAGTTGCGCCGCGCTTTTTCACGTAAGCCCTAATAAGTTCTATAGGATTCAACTCGCAATGTGCTACTGGAAGCCACAGCAACTGAACTTCGCCATTCCTCATCTCTTGTGCTATAATATCCAACAGATAGACTTTCGGGTGTAAATACTGTCTGGCAGGTTGTACAGTTCATCCCCTTTCATTGCGTGGAATGATGTGTTCCCTGCATGAAGGTCAGCTTCTCTTTTAACAAGTCAATCAGCAACATCACTTTTTCTTCATAGTGTGGTTGGATTCTGATGAGATGGATCAGTCATCGTATGATACGGTGCTTGATCACGCACGACAATAGATCTGGCTGGCAGCACTGTCAGAGTGTGCCGAAATCATTCCTCGAAATGCTTAGCGTTCATTTCGTCAAGGTAATCGGCTGACCCTTTCTTGTCTATGAAACATCTCATGCAACTTTCTACGAAGCCATCTCCGTTGCCCATGTGCAAAAGAATCACTCTTTTTCCAGCCCCCGAAGGACTAACAAATCCACCACGATAATTACCTATTTTTTGAACATCACGGGACATGTCAAAATTATTAGCAGTCGTGGATTCATGTGGAACGTATTCCACCTGGTCTGTGTTGAGAGTGTGATTTGCACCGCACCACGATTCGTCTAGGTAAAAAATAGACCATTCCTGCTGCCTGTAGAATGTAATCATTCTGAAATAGTTCCTACGATGTTGTGCTTTTTTTATTTATTTTTAAAAATTTTATTTTTTTCATAAGCTTCCACAATGTTGCTTTACACATTTGCGGAAAATCAGGAACTTCTTCCCACAATTTCACTAACACCTTCTCAATACTTGGAAATGCTTTGTCCATGTAAAAGTAAAAAATTTTCCTCCTGATGACTTCCAAAAAGAAGCCATTTTCGTATGGTATATGGACTGCCTTCCTTACTTTTGATGCGGTTTCTTTAGTTTTCCGCTTGCAGCTTCTCTTGTAATGCGTTTAACGGTGCTCTCAGAAATGTATAGACATTGAGCTGTTCGCTGTAAAACATTCTCAAAATGTTTGTTTCCTGCACGTCTACTGGCAGCCTTTTTACTTTCAAAGTATTTCATAACTTTAAACACCATAATTTTTGCATTGATGGTCAGAACTTTTCCTTTTCGTTGTAGGCAATTACGTGATTCAAGAAATTTACAATCATGCTTTTATTACTTGCATTTTCACCGTGGACTTCATTCTCATTCTCACTGTCAACGCATTCTTCGATTCCAGTGTTCAATTGCATTGTTTCTTCAATGGTTATATTATTCTGCTCATCAGAATGGTTATTATTTTTCATGCCCTGAATAGAAAAATTTTCTTCACGTGGATTAGCATGCGTAGGTTCTATTCTGTGTGCAAATACAGTTGCTTTCACATGCACATCAGCAGTCGGTACGAGTAACTGAAAATGTCCATTTGAGTTATCTCTTTCCGTAAATAATAGCCAGATTGCAGGCGACTCTTCACTGGGCACAAAATCTTGTAGAAAATAGCAGTCATTATTAAATAATCTAACAATATGAATGTTTCTTTGGTACAGCTCTGAAGGTGCGCGACATTTCAGAGAAGTACCATTTTCTCCAGTACGATGCAATTTCAAACTGTAATCAAAACGAGTATCGATTTGGAAATCGTGTTTGGCCCAGAAACTATAGAATGGTCAATATTTTTCCGACGTAATGTGATTGATGATTTCTCTACTAACTTGTATATGATTTCTTTTGTCAAGTGCGGCAGCCAACAATGAAAACAGACAGTTGCCCTGTCCTCCAGTATCTTTCACTAGAAATTTCTGTCCCCTTTCACGTAACAATAAAATGGATTCCATATTGCACTATTAAATAACACTTTAAAAGAGATGAATTCTTCCGAATAAAAACCGACTATATCACTGGAATACAAAAACTTTGAAATTTGCGTTTCACGACGAGATTACTGAGCTGGCAGTGCAAACGAAACTCATGGGACAACTTAGAATGAGGACTTTTCAAATTTTGTGACACTACGACTTCTGACTTATCAATTAGCAGTAACTGATACTTGAAGGCAAATTGACGTTCCATCAAGTATCTTTTACAACTGCACTGTACCTCCAGCGCGTCTATCCTGGACACTTTCTTCGGTATCTACAGCAAGTATGAATTTCACAATACAGCTTCGTAAATATATTTCTTGACCCGAGAAAAATGTTGTACTCTCAAGTCAATTTTAAAAAAATAATATAGGTTTTGAGCACGCCTCTATAATTTTTGTGAAAATTCGAGAATCAGCGAAAATTTGGACAGTTTCTTTGTCTAATTTCAAACACGATATTTCAAGAATTATTCTGTGTTCCTATCAATATTTTAACCTAATTTTTCTAGATTTTCTCATAAGTCAAATTTGAATCATTCGAAAAATTGGTCAAGATCAGAAATTACACAGATCATCGCCACTCACTTACTCAGTCTCTATTATTGAAAAATCCTTCACGTCATGATAAAAGTAACCGATAAACTTTGAGGTTGACTTTTTCAGGTTTATTTTTGAATTCGCCTTGAAGTTGAAAAAAAGTTTTTATTTTTGCATTTACTCAAATTGTGTGGGTCAGAGTCAAGAAATCGATTAAAATTTTTTTTTACAGTTGACAAAACACATCTTTTCTCGTATATTCAATTTCACGATACACTCAATGGCTTTCGATCAAATCTATAACAGATAAGCTAGCGAATCTAAGTTGTATTGCACTGAAAAGTAGTGCTTCACGTTTGAAAGGTTAAATGTTTAGACAATTCGAATAAAAAGATTACGCCTTCAACGAAATAGATAAATTTTTAACCAATTAGTTCATTCCTCATCTGAAAAAAATGAATTTTTAACCAAAACGATTAATTTTCTACCAAACAAGTCAAATTTTCAACAAAGTACTTGATTTGTCAATCAATCAGTTCAATTTCCAACTGAAAACATAAAGTTTCAACCATGAAGATTAATTTTCTACCAAAAAATTTAAATTTTCCACAAAATACATGAATTTTCAAACAAACAGTTGAATTTTCAACTTAAAGAGATTACTCTTCAACAAGAAATGGAATAGTTACACTTTTTATTAGGAACATTAATTTTTAACGAAAAAAAAAACAAATTTTCAACAGAATCTTGAATATTGTACTTTAAGATCAACAAAAATTGAATGCAACCCAAAAAAGAAAAAGTTCTCAAGAAAATAGTTGAATTTCCAACTAAAGAGGTGTAGAAACGAAAGAAAAGAAGGAAACAAAATTTTAAACAAAATTGTTGGATTTTCTACGAAACAGTTGAATTTCCAAGACGACAATATCAATTCCCAAGCATCAGTCGAATTTTCAACCCAAAAAGACGCTAATTTTCAAAAAGACAGTTCAATTTTTAACGAAATATATAAACTTTCAACCAAAAAATTTGATATCTCAACAAAGAATGTAATATTTCATGTTTTTACCAAAAAACATTGTAATTTCAGATCAACAAAAGTTAAATTCACCAAAAAAAGAAGAAGTTTTCAAAAAAAGCTAAATTTCCAACTCAAGAGATGAGAAACGAAAGAGAAGAAGAAAACAAAATTTCCAACGAAATTCTTAAATTTTCCATGAAAGAGTTGAATTTCCAAGACAAAAATATCAATTTTTTAGCAGCAGTAAAATTTTCAACTCAAAAACGTCAATTCTCAAAAAAATACTTCAATTGTTAACGAAAAATATGAACTTTCTACCAAAAAATATGATATCTCAACAAAGAATGTAATATTTGATGTTCCTACCAAAATTATTGTTCTAAAAAAGAGTTGAATTTTCAACTAAAAAAGATTATTCCTCAAACAAACATAGAATAGTTTCATTTTCAGTTACAAAGTTTAATTTTGAATAGAAAAATAAATTTGCTAGAAAATAATGAAATCCTGAACACAAGTAGATTGATTTAAATCAAACAATTGAATTTTAAACCAAAAAAATTACATTTCCACCAGAACTGATGAAGTTTCAAACTAAGAAGATGACTTTTCAACTGAAAAGATCAATATTCTATCAAAACTGGAATAGTTAAATTTTCAGTTAAAAAATTTAAATTTCAACTAATATTTTTAATTTATATTTTCAACCAGAAAAAATAAAATATCAAAGAAGAACGATGAAGGAATCTCTAAGAATTGTAATTGATAAGCTGGAATTTAATGCTTCGTTTATAATTAAAGTGTAATCTATCGTTAATCGCAATAAAGTGACAATTAGTTAATTTATGCTTCTGAAAATTGTATTAATACAGTTTCGAAAATGAGATAAGGGCCCATGTTCCACGCCCTTGAAAGTTTTCTCACATTTTCTTCGGCTTCCAGATGTCTGGTAGAAAGTGATGAATAGCAGTCTGCAGTCTGACACTGATACCCAGTATCCTGCTGAGACTAGTGATTACTCCCTTCATCCCCGAGCGCAGAAAAAAATACCAGAAAAAATAATCACTGATAGCGCTTTTCGTATTAATCTGACAACTATATCTGTTGAACAATTGTATTTGTAGAATTTTTACAAAGAATTTCAAAGATTTTCAAAGAAGATCATTTTTAACAAAGATGTGACATTTGAAAGTCCACAAACGAAAAAGTAGGTCCATGAACCCTGTTTTTTAACCTTTACAGCTTCGCATCTTTTGAAATAATTTTTTTAGTTACTGTCGTTGAATAGATTAATTGTGTAGGATAAAATTATCTTTGCATTGAAATTAGTTTTGTTTATGAGCGATTTTTTCGTGCTGAGTTTGGCCTACTTTTGTGGAGGGGTCAACATTTAATCAACGTATAGTAATCAGCTTCTGAAATTATTATTAATAAAAAAAAAAATTATTATTATTATTATTTTTATTCTGAATTGAATTTCTTGAAATTCTATCATTATTATTGCATGTTTTAAGACTGTAAATAACTGAATTCATAGACACTGCTTAGTGGATTATAATATACAAGTCTGATATTCCCCCTTTTATCTTATGTTCTACTAAAGGAAACAATGACACATCGCCCACGCCCACGTAACAAAAAATCACTGTCTATTGTCTCTCAAAAACCTTTCAGTCTTGATACCCCTCCCAGTCTACGGATCTTACCAATCATGGTTCTATCGGTTCTATCTCTGTTTTTTAGATAGTTAAAGACTCTTAGTGGTGTAATGTAAGCAGTTGTGGATCATACCACCCCATAATGTTTTGGCTATTCAAAGTGATAGGATAACTGTCACGTAAAGATATCTGCGCATTGATACAAGATGATGTTAGTTGCGTGTGTTTTTATGTATATGAATATTATAAACCTAAATACAAATAATGTAGCTTCGGATTAAACTGACACTTTATTTTACAAAGGAGAAATGTCTACGGAGAAGTTTCGGGCAGTGAATGGAGATTGGGTGTTTAGAATCCTACGTTTCAAGTGATTGCAAAGTGAGAAAGTTGTTGAATGTAATTCACAAAAGGAAGCTAGATACCTTGTGCTTAGCCACAACAAAAGAAAAAGGATCAAGAGATACTGAGTAAACGAAATGAGGGGCTTGTACTGTGTTTAGGAGCCGTCAATCAATTACAATATAGGCAAGAAATTAGATTGACTTTGAAGGACAGGGCAAAACCACATATAAAAATTTATAAAGGTGCTTTTCCCAGCTTACTATAGGTTGAATGAAGGTAAGAATTGGAAGACTTTCTGTCATGCCATGCAACGTTCAGTTGACGGTAAAAGTGATGCTGTATACGAGGGTCATTCAATAAATACTTAGCCTACAAAAGAAAAACCAAAATTTTGGAAAAGTGGCAATTTATTTTGCCACATAATCTCCTTTAAACTCAATACACTTGGCCCAGCGATGCTCCAACTTTTTCAACCCGTGCAAAAAATACGTTTTTTCAAGGTCTGCAAAATAGGCCTCCGTGGCGGCGATGACCTCCTCATTCGACCCAAATCTATTCCCGGCGAGTGACTT
>JAUMHM010085196.1:0-11793 GCA_032362435.1 Melikaiella ostensackeni
CTGTTGTTAAATTTTTGAAATAATCATTACAAGCCGAGAAATTAGCCTTCAAAAGTAGGGTAACTTTGACCAATCATGTTTTTAATATAATAAATATTATTTCGAATTTGATAACAGAGAAGCATAGATTGTTCTTTTACGAATCTAGACATACCACATAAGTTATATTTTTCACAATAATTTCGGAGAAAATAGTGGCGAACAATAACCTCACAAACGACCATGTACCCAGCCCTCCTAATGGAGTGCGGAGCGAGAGTCGCTTTCATGAGAGTTATGGGGTTTATAAGGTAAATTAATAAAAATGAATTTCTCGAGAATGGCTAAACCGATTTTGATGAAAAAAAAATATGTTATGGGACTCGATGAGACGATGTTAGAAAAAAATTATAAATTTCTTTTGTTGACCGGAAGTGCTGCAAAAACATTTTGATTCTTATGGAATTCTTTTTATAGGATTTCTTTGAGGCACACCCACCATTTTCTCTATAAATAATGCTTAGATCCTCTTTTGAAACATTTCTAAATTTCATAGCGATCGGATGGGTAGAACGTTCCAACCAGTGTCAAACTTAAGGATGTCTTGTAAAAATATTTGCGTAATCTTTGACGCTGACTAATAAGTCGAACAAAGTTGTATTCAAAAATCGAAGCATTATTTAATGACGACGCGTGTAGTCAGCCTAAAAGAGAATTGTAGTTCCCAAAGTCCACCACTTAGACTTTACAGTACGATTTATGACCTCTCATTATGGGGTGCTTATTTATCGTGAGTCTCCTTGCCTCTCACGAAACAGGTTACTCTATATTGATGAGACCACTCTTGATCTTCGTCGCTGTCGTCTTCATTTACAGGAATAATATTATTCTTAGTGAACATTTCGCAGAGAATTTCAGCTGACTTTAGAATTTTGGAAAAATACCTTGCGTGAGACAGATAGTATATAATTGCAGCAATGTGTAAACAGCAGCCAACAGTCCTATTTCCGTTAGCGCAGTCACGTATATATTCCAATAAGTCAGACATGCCAACACTATTGGGCTTATATTCAATGAAACATTTATATAGTTTTTTAGAAATATGTCGTGATTGAACTTGCACTCTTAACACATTCGTTTGATCCTTCATGTATTGCATGTTCATATGTCTTTGTCAATCATTTTAGCCAAGTATGATACCGCCTGCGATAGCTGATAAGATCCAGTAAAAAATGTTATAAATTCTTTCTCGGTCAGTTCTGGAAAATCCAAAATGTCATTGCATGTTATGTTTTGAAAAATAACTTTCTTACAGAGCCAGCCTTTCTTTTCTACTTTAGTAGCCAAAGTGTTTTCAAGATTTTTCCAGGCTCTCATTCTATCCAAAATCTCAGTTGCAAATTCTGTATAAGATTTTAATTTCTCTCCGAATTGGTTATGAAGGAACGATGCAATCCGAAAGGGGGCTTCAACTTTTGGCAGTATCTTGTTGTCCAGTTTGTGGTCTGAGTGTCTATATTTTTGCTTTAACATTCCGTGAACAGATTCAACTGCCCAACAAATTTTCATGACATAACGAGATTCATTTGATTCTTCCGTAGTTAATTGTCTGCCTTTTCCTTTCAAGACAGGCATTAGGACGTTGATTTTTTTGAGCTCCAAGTCAGCTTCTACGTTCCGGAAGCCGCGATCAAGAATAGCATAATCGTTCTCTTTCAACAATTTGCACAAACCATCTGGATTTTGGAGAAGAGTTTTCTTGATCTCTGCATCATTGAAATTCGCAGGATATGGCCCTAGCAAATCAACCACTAATCCATTGGTTGTGCAAATTGGGAAAGGCTTGCAGAGTGGTACTTTTTTCCGACCTGAGAAACTTGAGAAGACGTACATAAGTTCCATCACAGTTCAAGAACAGATTTTTACGATTATCAAACAAACTTTTGGCTATTTGTGAGGTATGAGCTTCAATTGAGTCTTCCCTATTCGAATCAGTTAATCCGAAACGAGATGGCAAGACAACTTCTTCAATTAATTTTACTATTGCTGATGTGCATTCTGATAAGAAGACCACTAACAAGAAACAGTCATCTGACATGGTAATCGTTGAAACCATACAGTTTTTCACGGCAATAAATATCACATCAGATTTTTAGGCTCAAGATTCCAGTTTATCTTGTGGAAAACTGCTGAAAACGTCGTACAAGTTAAATATTTTGTAAGTTACATCATCAAAAATTGTGCTCTTCTTAGAACAAACTAATCTCTGATTTTAACATTTTCAATAACTTTTCTGTATTTCTAGAAAATCATTGAACACCTTCAGCAACCTCTAGATGTTATATAATCAGAAAAACAAAAAAATAAAGTACCTTTTTTCCAAAAAAAATTTAACAATTTCGGAGGGTATCACCTTAAATTTTTTCAAACTGGGAAAGTTTATTCTTATAAATATTATGGTTTTGAATATTTTAAGATTTATAGCACCAGATATCGTGCTACTGTCAATGCCAATTATTCTCAAAGACTTAGAACTCTGAACTGAACTAAGGACTCTGTTCTTAATTTATATATTTTTGAACTTAACATAAGTCAAAAAATGCTGTTAAAAATGAATAATTCAAATTTATAGAAAAACGGCACAAGATAGAATAAAATAGGTAACAGCATTATAAAATTCTTATCAGATCGAAATGAAATTCTCTTTCTTATGAATCCTTTCATGCTCCAAAAACTGAATGCAAAAAGGCTCACAAATCAAAAATAGGTTTCCATCTACCTTCTTCTCGTTTCGTTATAGATAAAATTTATGGCAAATACAATTTAAGATTGAAAAAATAATAATAAATACAATAATATAATTTGTTAGGTAATAAAGATCACTTATTCACACAAGGTCAAACACTCAACCCTCCGTTCAACTCCAGTCTTGGGTACAGCCTGCTATGACCTGCTATGACTCTTATAAGAATGCCTGCGATGTACATAGTCAGGGCCGTATGAACAATTTCCAGTTGGGATACATAATACTAATTAGCTGTAATTTGTACAAATGTAGATTTTTGTTATCATAAAGGATGAATATTTTTTACTAATGAAGACTAATTATTGAAAAAAGAATTTTCCGCGTGTATTTAAAAATAAGTGCAAAATGTGCACGCAAGTGTTCAAACTGCCCGCTTTGTGGCTACAGAACTGCTGAACTCTACTGAGCTCACGCGCTTCTCGCGTGACCCCTCGGACCCCCTCATTGACGAATGCGAACCGGCGGCAATTCTAAGAAGATGGGTTCGTTGAAGGCGAAGGAGCTTTAAGAAAAGAGAATTCACAGTCAACAAATTACAGTTGTCAATGGTTTAACTTTCAATTTTGGAAGGTTTCTGGACAAATATGGGGGCAATACATGGACCGAGCGCGCAGCGCGAGGTAAATACATTATCGAGCGCAAAGAGCGAGATCCGACGGACGCACGTCCGGGACGCTCTCGAATTGGGGAGCCGCGCGCGCAGGGCGCGATGAGATGTGCTCGCGCAGCGGGCAGATTTTCTTTCCATTCTTCTGTGAAAAAAATGTAAAGCCGAAAATATATTTATATAATAATAATATTAATAATTTATTCAATAATTTGTTTTTCGATCAATGATCGATAAAAATGATTAACAATATAAGATATATATGTAGTTAGTAAGTTATCATATGCAGCCAGATTGAACAGCAGAAAAGTAAAAATTTATTCGAAACTTCTCAATTTTAATAGCAAGCATGAAAATGAGATTTTTGAAATTGATTGAATAAAATTAGTTATTTCCAAGACGGTCAAAATTGAATAATCTCAAATAACAATAATTGTCCTTACATGCAGGCCTTTAGAATACAACAAATATATTTACATTGACATTAAAATTTGATATTTGAAAAATAAAAATTGTATGAGTTAGATTAAATATAAATATTAAAGCCCAAAAATTGAATAATTATTCATTATAATTTTATGAGATTTTAAGATTGAATTGTTTTAAATCAAAGAAATAAAAAAATTACCAGTTTCAATATGAACCGTACAACAAAAATGGAATACTTGCAAATTCATAGCATTTCTGATTTATCAAATCCGAATTTACAGTATTTGCAATTTTACAATTTAAATATAAAGGTTGATAAAATTATTTCAAACTGAAATCGTTTGATAGAGGAGGATATATTTCGAAAATTTATATCTAAAATGCGCACAAAATAAAACTGTCTTAAAATTGGAAAAATTCAAAATTTAGACTTTTAAAAGTGAAAAATGCCAATGTTGGAGAGTTCAATATGTATTTTGTTCTTGATTATACTTTTTTTTCATAGAAGCATTACAAATTTGATGATTTCTGACTACAATAAACAAATGTATTGTTCAAAACTCAACAACAAGTTCAAAGTGAAATATTACAAACAATGATTTGAAAATCTCTATTTTCATAATTGAAAACTAAATATGAAAGAATTGGAGATAGGTTCGAGTAATTAATAGAAATTGTGAAAAATGAAGTTTTCCAGGAATATTCTTCTACTGCATGACACAGCTTTTTATACTTTTCAATTTTTGAGGAATGTATAGTTCCTGTCGCATGCTCTATTTTGATTTCATTTTCTGTATTTTTATTTTATTAACGTATAAATACTTAATAATTTAGGTATCTCGGTTAGTGAGTCACTAAAGTGTATCTAATAAGACATTACTGAAAATATTTGAAAAAATTACGTAACATACAGGTAGGTGGAAGGTTGGGCATCCAAATGATTTTGGTACGATTGTTACATTACATGGGGGAGGGGAAAGGCACAAAATTGGCGAATAATGTGTTACATGATTTCTGGATGGACCCTTACCAAATTTCTTTAATTATGAAAGTGTTTCTTTAGCAGTAAGATTTGTTTCCTATCTGGATAGTTTTATTTAAGCTTAAAAGTCAGATGCATATTATTCTTATGAGAAAAGTTTACTAAATTTATTAAATTTCTTCAAGACTTAATACTTTATTAATCAGAAGAACCTCGAAAATCAATCTTGAAGTAATTAAAGAGTTAACTATGAAATGAAACTTTAATTTTTTCAATTTATATGGTAACATAGCTCATTTACAACTCTTCGAGAGGGTTGAGTTGACAATTTTATTTTATCTTTCAAATTTTGTACAAGAATGCTTTAAGTATTAGACATTCAGAAAGCATAAAAAGGTTTGGTTAAACTTAGTGGAGTCTGACGATTATTTCAGTTTCTCATTGACAGAAATTTTATAGTGTTAGAAGCTCGCGCCTCACCTCTACAGGTGTACACTGAGGACGCTTAAACAAATGCGAAGCTTGATTTTTTTGGGGGAGAGGGGGGGATTGCTTATTTTGTGAGGCTCCAAAAAATGAATACGTATTTTTTTCTTTTTCCGATCAAGCAATATTGAAGGGTGCAGCCTACCCCCTTAATTTTTCTATAAGAATAACGTGGCGGAAACCCCGATTTCTACAAATATGAAACTGGAAGGCGACAACTAACTACAGGGATTTTTTTAAATCACCCTTCAGTTTTAAGTCCACTTTTTCCAGCTTTTCCCAGTTCCGGAAATCGCTGTGGAAAAAAAATGATTCAAACAAATGAAATTGGTTCGAGATGTAATGGGGTTGTAATAAATTGTTTCAACATAAAAAGAGCTAATGAAATTTGTTGGAAAAATTTGCAAAAAGCTAAACGTTTATTTGCGGGGTTTTTAAAAAAATATAGGAATACTGTAAATTATTTCAAAAGATTTTGAGAATATTCAAAAAGATTACAAAATATTAAAAAACTTGCAACAATTTTAAACAACTTAGAGAAAATGTAGATTTTTGAAATTTCAAAAATAGAGCTTTTTAAGAATTTTGAATGGTTCCAAGAGAATAAAAAAAATTTTCTTAAGATTCCTGGGAAAAATTGAAATGTTTTTTCTTTTTATGAATTCTTGAGAAAAAAATTGATGAATATTTAAAAGGAATACTCTAAAATTTTGTCACATTAGAAAATTTTGGATTAGGAATCTGCAACATGTTAAGGCGCTCTTTTCAATTTTACAAAATTTTTTTAAAATATAAGGAAAAATCAAAATAATTAAAAAAGATATTCAAAAGACTTCCAACTTTAAAAAGATTGAAAAATAATCTACAACTTGGAAAAATTTTGGAAGGCTTGAAGACAATAAAAAAATTTCTTACGATTCTTGGCAAAATTTCACAGGATTTTTCATTTTGAAAAACGAATTTTGAAATCAAATTGTAAAAGATTTGAGAACATCGAAGGAAAATTTCAAAATTGTCGCAAAATAATGTGGAAGATTTTAAGGCACTTTTTTATTTTTCAGAATTTTCGAAAAAAATTTATGGAACGTCCATTAATTACGTAAGGATTATTTTTCAAATTTCAGACCCACTCCCTCCTATTGTAAGGACTCGTGAGATTTTTTTGACTTCCCCTCCTTCTTACGTAAGGTTTATTCTTTTAATCAATAATAAACAATATATCTATTAATTTCACTGTAAACGAGATTTCAAAAGACTCAAAAATTTTCCAGCAATTTGAAAGGATTTCAACAGATTTAAAAGCATTTAAAGGCATTTCAAAGGACTACACAGTATTTCAAAGAGTTACCCAATTTTTACGGAATTTAACATGATTTCCATAGCTTTTTCGGGATTTCATGAGGTATCCTTAGCGTCATATTAATAAACTAATTCCAAAATATTAACATGGAAAGGAGACATGGGTTGTGTCCGGATGTATAGATACTACCATGAATAAAATATTAAAACTAACTGCATTGCTGCGTGCTTCGATCAAATTATGCAGCTGACGATGCACTTTTCAAGTCCAGAAAATATCAAAATATGAACATTTTACGAAACTTGTTGCTTAGCATCCAAAAGAAGAAAAAAAAGTGTTTGAGATCGGTTAATGACTTCTTTTCGGTTTTTGAATTCCAAAAATCAGATTAAAATATTTTACATTTTTTCTTAATTTTGTACATTTTGAAGAGTTCCAGAATCGTGAATTTTGCCTTCTTAAACGATTTTAATGCTTCAAAAAGGACAAAATTTATTTTTATAATAACAAAAACTTGGCTTCCAAAACATTCGCCAAGATAATTTGACCCAAAGGAAAATATTTTTCAATTTTAAATTCAAAAACAAAAAACATACAGTAGCCAATTTCAGTTTTTTAGTTGTACTACTTTCGGACACCAAACCACAACTTTTCTGCTCGTATCGAATGATTCGATGTATCTGCTTCCCCAACCGATGCAAGAACAAGTCGCATAAGAAGAAGAGGAAGCGACATCAAGACCAACCGCAGAAATTAGACATCCCCCGAAAGAAGATGGCGATTTCAGGACGAGGAGAAACATCAACATCCAGATTTCTCCTGAGCCCGAAGATCTGGCTGAAATGGATGCCACCCTTCGTGAGAATCTCTTCGAGGAATGTCACCTCTGGACGATCACTTGTTCAGTTTATGATGCGATGAGAGCTTTGGCCGATTTAAATCGAAGGGTACACGATAGATCAATAGATCAAACGACGCTTGCATTAAATGAACAAGAAGATTGGCTGTGCTGGACAGAACGCGTCCCGTATTCAGTGTGTGATGGTAAACTTTTTACGGTAAGGGTCGCAAAGTTCGCTCACGAACTAAGGATCCACCATCACACATTGGACAAGTCAAAGCTGCTGACTTTCAAGCAGCACATTGTTGACAAAATAAGGGTGTTATCTGACGCAAGAAGAAGAATACAGAAGAGAGAGGAATGAGCCAGGAAGAATCAACATTTTCTCGCTAACCCATCGCGCCTCTTCAGCGATGCCCCTGTTTCTGTCAATAATCCGCCCAAGTCCGACGACATCGAAACCGGAGCTTCACCTTATATTTAAAGACGGATACGCCCATTCCGCAGTGGCTGGTGTTAGGACGCACTGTACTCCTACCGAAGAATGGCGACTTGTCCAACCCAAGGAACTACAGGTCAATAGTTTGTCTGAACACGCTGTATAAGATCTTTAAAGCTATCCTGAATGACGTGATAGTTCGGAAATTTGGACCTATCTAGAGAGGGGTTCACGAACAATGTTGGTCGAAAAGAGGCGTAGCAGGCCGTCGGGAGAACCTGCTAGTCGACTGAAGTGTCTGTATAGACGCTGGAGCCTACAATCGCAACCTGTCGATGGCCTGAAATATTTACCAGAAAACTTTAGATTCAACTTCACATAGACTGATCATCTCTTTGTTGAAAAGCTTGAAGGTTAATCTACACATAGTAGGATGCATAGGAAGATTGATGCTTTTTTGAGGAACCAGATTTACTATCTCATCTGAAAAACATCGTGCGACAACTAACAGCCTCACCCACCAGAGGGGCATCTTTCAGGTCGACACCATGAGCCCCCTTCTCTTTTGTATCACACTACTGGTACGATTTCTCGCACTACGCAATTCTCATGGGTACCTGTGCGGCGAGACAAAGAGATTCAAAGAGAAATGAACTACGTTAGTGATCGAATTCTCGGCTCCGGTCGAAAGCAAAATCACAGTCAAGGAGAAGGAAAAGGAGGAGATGTATCGGGAAACATGCTAAGGCACTTGCGAGATGGATGCAGAGAGCTGTTATTCTTGGGTCGCACCGTGTCCTCAGGATACACGAAGGTTTCTCCCGCGTTTAATGTGATTCCATTCCGCGATGTGATCGACCTTCATATTCAGGAACTAAATTCAAATCTCAACAAATCCATATAAATTCAGGTCACTATAAGTACCACCTGATTTGTTACTAAAAGTATACCACCTAATTTGTCGAACCATCGTGTTATGATGATCTACATAACGTTCCAAGAGATACATTCACAAGAATAATGAGTTAAGAATCATTAACTCATTATTCTCAATTATTCTCCTTCATTATTTTCAATACACTTAATTACACTAGAAATCAGAGACCTGAATTATGTTATATCAACGCAGCACTATTTGGAGAATATCAAGCAACATTTGATCTAATACAATACAACTGTGTATAGAATTTGAAAGGAAATTGTTTGGATTTGACTTTCACTAGTAACGAATGTGAAGATGAGCATGCTTCATTAGGCATGAAACGAGAGGAAATATATCAAATCGGACCTCATCAAAGAAGAAATTCCAATCTTGGCTCAAGCAATAAAATTAGGAGTAAATGCTGATTATCAAAGTTACATCTAATTAACTGAAGCTAAGATAAAGGATGATCGGGGAATATTTCGATTTGTCAATAAGTCGATTCTCTCTACCGGGCTAATTGAGGTCTAACGGCGAGTCACACAAGGATCCACTAAAGATCATTGATACATTTGATGGATATTTGCCTAGTGTATACAACATAAACAATTTAGCCAATACATTAGAAAAAAACACACTCAAAAGGCTCTGACCATATTACAGTGCCCAAAGATAAGTTCAACAGTTACCGTGCCAATTCACAATTTGAGCCTTACATCACCTTACAGGCCACAGGGTACGATGTAATTACAATGCCAGGTTGGCGAAACCCTTGTGTGTCTTAGGGACATGAAGAGACACAAGGATGACCGCTCTTTTGGGTTTCTTAGGTTCGAAAGGCGAATAGTGGTAGTTTATTGAATTGTCGAAAGTAGATTTTTTGTTCAAATTACAAAAAAATATTTCGAGATGGCCCATCGTCTTCTAATGTTGTCTTCGCAGAAGCTTACTATTTCCCTAGCCGGCGAGAGTCGTTTATACCCAATGAGGACTAAAGTGCGAAATGTAAAAAAATTTCAATTGAGCACTTAGTCATTGAAGCAGAGAATGCTAAACGGTGCTAAGTCCACTTTTTTCCGACATTGAATTTTCTTCAGAACTCATACTTTTTCAGTTTTATACACCTATTTCAGAGAAAAAATTTAGGTTATGCAACTATTTACCCTCAAATTGAGTATTTCAGGGTATTTAAGTATTTTTAATTTTCAAAGAATTCAAACTAAATGCATGAAGTATACTAAAATATTCCATTTTACAACGATAAAAATATGTATTTCATATGATTTTTTCTACGATTTATGTATTATTTTCATTTATAATTCGAGAGAAAGCTGAACGGTGCTGAGTCCATCGCCATTTTTATTAAATTATTGCATGCACATGTAGTACCATCAATTTTTTCACGCAGTGATTATTAAACTGATCCATCCACCTACACAAAGAAAAATAATGGACTCAATCAGTTGTAAATTGTTCCTCTAGGATGGTCTTTTATCTCTCCTGTAAAATTTGATTGATTGGACTGAAAACCGCTTAGCATTCCCCGCTTCAATTTAGAGATATAATATTCGAAATCTACGAATTATGATGATTCCAGCGATATATTACTTGTCTTAAGAAGTTGAAAATTAAAGAATAAGTGTTTTCAATTTTATGTGACATACACATCCAGAAAATTCGTTAGTTTATCTTACTGAAATCAAGAGCAGTAACTCCAATTTATTGGTGCTATATTCTATTTTCGCGAAGCATGAGTACGTTCTGAGCACCTACGATACATATTATTATCCGGGTGTCCCGCTCACGCGGCAACGATTTATGTCCACAGGCAGAATGCGTCCCTGAGAGTACTTTATTATCTCTGTCGCTCTTACGGTGTTGGCCTCGATTCTGCCCTGTCGAATAATTCAAGGGATATAGAGTTAATTGTCGAAAACGAGAAGTGCCCGACATTGTTCTTCTTGACAAAGAGAATCGAACTATGTTCGTGATAGAATTTTCGGCTCCAGCCGACAGCAACATCACAGTCAAGGAGAAAGAAAAGGCCTAAAGGTATGGAGGCCTTACAAAGGAGCTGCAGCGAATGTTCCGAGAATATTTGGTCAAAATGATTGTCGTTCAGTGACATCTTCACTGGTTTTTTGAAAGATTTCGTTTTTTATTGATCCAAGTATTAAAATCGTTTTTAGAAACTTCTTATATTGGCAACAGGGTCTTATGATTATGTGATATAACATGCAGTAAACTATATAAGTATGAGTTTGGCAAACATTTCAGCCTTGGATAGGAGCCCTCTTGAGCGCCAGATTATAAAAATTAAGTAGCCATGCATAACTTATGTCTATGCCTTCGGCGTTCGGTTTCCTTCTTTCCACCACTTCCTCTCTCATCATGTGTTTTATCCTTTCGCTGTAGAAGGTCAAGCGAATTTGTGTTGTTGATCGGTAATCCAGTAAGCACAATTTTCACTGACACTTTAAACAGCATCAATCACACAATTGTTTAATTTGAAAGGAAGTTAAAAATTGAAAGCACAACCGAGTGGTGAATTGAAAAAAAGGCATTTCTTTTTATTACAAAAGGTTAATTCTTGACGAAAATCGAGTGCAGAATCACATCCGCTCTGTATTAGATCACGTCGGGAACTGAAAAAGCACAATCTCAGAGGTGCTATGGTTTAAAGACTTCCGAAATTCGAAGAAAATCGAGCGAGAGATACTTTAACTTTTTTTAAGGGTCGTGCGACTGTCCTTGCACATCCTGACATTCGAGCCACTTGAGAACACGTTGGTCAGTGGCCCACTTGTTCTCAAATCTGTTATCTCTTTATGGCAGGGTGGTATATTTTTGGAAGTTTTTCCACGTCGGTTCTCAAATTGACCGAATGATCATCACTAGCTAAGTGACACATTTCAAGCACCAGATGTTTACGATAGTGGCCCTCATTCGCTAGAATTTTGGCGTTTTCAAAATCGAAAAAGTGATTTTCCTGTATACTATGT
>JAUMHM010085197.1:0-10594 GCA_032362435.1 Melikaiella ostensackeni
ATTAATTTCGGTACCTATCCGTAACCGAAATACAATTATAAAAATTATAAATTGATTAAGAATTAATTCAAGTGTCTGGGGCAAGGGCTGATTCACATTGCCTTAGTGATGAGTCCGGTGAGTCAGCCTAGGACTAAACGCTTATTTTTCAAAAAAGGCTTGATGCTTTGTATGTATGCACATGTATGTATGTGTATGTATTATATGAGTATTTGTATACATGTGTGTATGCATGTGTATATGAATATATATATATATATATATATATATATATATATGTATAATAGAATATTTAAAACAATTCTAGACCCTAATGCCAACTCAAAAAACATCTTCTTTACAATTTTAAATTCAAAAAAATTGAAGAAAATATTAACGTCCCCTGTTCGGGTTTTTAATACAAAATGTCCAGAAGTCAACTTTTTACATTAGAAAAATTGACTTTTCAAATTTAAAAACCGAACCGAAAACTATAAACAATTTCAAAGTTTTTTTTCATTTTCGATGCCAAACCACAAATATTTTTTTCTTCAAATGATTCCATTTATATCAGCAGTTTCACTCCGCGTTAGAACTATATATGTCTTTTAATGAACGTTACTTCGCTCTCTAAAATATATTTCTGTTATATTATATTATAATATATTATACATATGATTATCATATTATACTTAAATTTTACATATATTTGTTTGGTAAAGTAGTTTATTTTTTGCATTAAAAAATATTATTTTACATTGGATGTCGGTTTACAGTGTTGAGAGTTTGTAACTTTCAGCTAATTCCAAAAAATAATACAATGAGTTTTCAATGTACAGCCACCTTTCGATTCAATCCCGCGGTCAGTTGTGTGTCTGAAGTTCGGTCGAGTCCTGCTTGCTGTTTATATTTCGCAGTAACACTGTTTATCGATTAATATTACGAATATGTAAAAATGACTTCTCCTACTCGAAAGAATGAATTTAAAAATTGTTGAAATGACAAATGGATAGAGAACATTTCGTTTCTTTTTCCAACCACAGAAAATATTTTCTATGCTTCACCTACCAAAGCTCACTCGCTTAAGGCTTACCTGGGCATCACTCCCGAAGAAGAAAAGACCCCCCAGGACAAGTCCACCCAACAAAAGAACTCGGGTTCATGTCATCTTGCGCATCACTTACCAAAGTATGAGAAAATCTTCGGGTTCAGGCTATATCGGGCAGGTCTTCCCACAGATTCCTGTCAATTTACGACATCACTCCCTAAATTGAAGAAAACGCAAATTAGCTGCCTGGCAATATCCGGCATGTCTTCCCATATGGTGGCAAATTTGCATATCACTCCCCAAAGTAAAAAAAACTTAAATTAGTTGGCTGACAATATTGGGCATGTCTTTCCACAGGGTGGAAATTTACGACATTACTCCAAAAAGTGAAAAAATTGCAAATTAAATGCCTGCCAATATCCGGCATCTCTTCTCATAGAGTGGCATTTTGCACATCACTCCCCAAAGTGAAAAAAAATGAAATTAGCTGCCTGGCAATATTGGTGATGTCTTCCCACAGGGTCGCAATTAAGGACATCACTTCCCAGAGTGAAAAAATTGCAAATTAGCTGTCTGGCAATATTGGACAAGTCTTTCCACGGAGTGGCATTTCAGGACATCACTTCCCAAAGTGAAAAAAACGCAAATTAGCTTCCTGGCAATATTGAGCATACCCTTCCACAGAGTGTCAATTTAGGACATCACTCTCCAAATTGAGAAAAATGCAAATTAGCTGCCTAGCAATATCCGGCATGTTTTCTCACAGTGTGGCAATTTTGCACATCACCCCCCAAAGTGAAAAAACTTAAATTAGCTGCCTGGCAATATTGGGCATGTCTTTCGGCATGGTGGTAATTAGGGACATCACTCCTCAAATTGAGAAAAACGCAAATGAGCTACCTGACAATATTGGGCGTGTCTTCCCACAGGGTAGCAATTTAGGACATCACTCCCCAAAGTGATGAAATTGTAAATTAGCTGCCTGAAAATATTGAGCATGTCTTTCCACGGGGTGTAAATTTAGGACAAAACTCCCCAAATTCAAAACAACGCAAATTAGCTGCCTGGCAATATTGGGCATGTCTTCCCACAGGGTGGCAATTTAGGACAAAACTCCCCAAATTTAAAAAAATGCGAATTAGCTACCTGGAAATATTTGGCATGTCTTCTCACGGCGGGGTGTAAATTTAGCACATCACTTCCCAAAGTGAAAAATTGCAAATTAGCTATCTGGAAATATTAGGCATGTCTTCCCACGGAGTGTAAATTTGGCACATCACTCCCCAAAGTGAAAAAATTGCAAATCAGCTGCCTATCAATATTGGGCATGTCTTCCCACAGGGTGGCAATTTAGGACATCACTTCCCAAAGTGAAGAAATTGCAAATTGACTGTCTGGCAATATTGGGCATGTCTTCCTACGGGTGTGAATTTGGCACATCACTTTCCAAAGTGAAAAAATTACAAATCAGGTGCCTGGCTATATTGAACTTGTCTTGCCACAGGGTGAAAATTTAGGAAATCACTCCCCAAATTGGAAAAAACGCAAATTATCTGTCTGGAATTATCAGGTATGTCTTCCCACAGGGTGCCAATTTAGGGCATCAATCCCTAAATTGAAAAAAAAACGCAAATTAGCTTCCTGGCAATATCCGGCATGTTTTCCAACAGGGTGGCAATTTCGCACATCACTCCCCAAAGCGAAAAAACTTGAATTAACTTCCTGGCAATATTGAGCATGTCTTTCCACAGAGTGTCAATTTAGGATATCACTCTCCAAATTGAGAAAAACGCAAATTAGCTGCCTAGGAATATCCGGCATGTTTTCCCACAGGGTGGCAATTTCGCACATCACTTCCCAAAGAGAAAAAACCTAAATTAGCTGCCTGGCAATATTGGGCATGTCTTTCAGCAGGGTGGTAATTAGGGACATCACTCCCCAAATTGAGAAAAACGCAAATGAGCTGCCTGGCAATATTGAGCATGACTTTCCACAGGGTGGCATTTAGGACATCACTCTCCAAAGTGAAAAAAATTGCAAATTATCTGTCTGCCAATATCGAACATGTCCTCTCCAAGGAGTGACAGTTTGGAAATCATTCTGAGATTTATATTCTCCGTTTCAGGATATTTAGTCACAAAAGTTATGAAAGCGTAGAATCCGTAGATTTCCATGGACAAACGAAAGATAGTCTGGGTTAGGATAGAACGCGCAGTGAATAAATCACTACTCTATTGCCTAAGAGCACGTCAATTTTGGGTTACCATTAAGAAGAATTTGACTACAAAATTAAATACCACACATCAAACGGTAGAGAGTTTTCAACTTATTTAATTTTATGACTTTCAGTAAGAGCCTTCAGCACTTTCATAAGTCTTTTGACTAAATGTCTTGAATTTCAAAATATAATTCTCCGATCTATATGTTTCTGCTCGGCTAGGACCATAAGAAAGAATTTATACATGAAAGCTCATGTTTTTAATCTGGGGAATGTTGCCCAAATCTACCACTTCATTGAGTCGTCTGCCCGACCTTGCCAAAGAGCTACTGAGTATTTCTTTACTTTGGGGAGTGATACCCAAAATTGCGTCCCGTTGGGAAGACTTGCCAATATTTCTAGGCAGCTAATTTTCGCTTTCTTCACTTCGGGGAGTGATGTCCTAAATTGACACCCTGTGGAAAGACATGCCCAATATTTCCAGGTAGCTAATTTGCATCTTTCTCACTTTGGGAATGGATGTCCTAAATTGCCATATTTTGGGAAGACATGCCCAGTATAGCCAGGCAGCTCATTTGCAATTTTTTTACTTTGTGGAGTGATGTCCTAAATTGTCACCCTGTGGGATGACGTGCCCAATATTGCCAGGAAGATAATTTGCGCTTTTCTCACTTTGGCGAGTGATGTCCTAAATTTCCAACCTGTGGGAAGACATGTTTAGTATTGCCAGGCAGCTAATTTGCAATTTTTTCACTTTGGGGAGGGATGTCTTAAATAGCCACCCTGTGGGAAGGCATGCCCAATATTACCAGGCAGCTAATTTGTTTTTTTTTCACTTTTCAAGGTGATGTTCCAAACTGCCATCCTGTGAGAAGACCTGCCCGAGATAGCCTGAACCCGAGAATATTTTTATACTCTGGGGAGTGATGCGTGAGACGACATGAACCCGAGTTCTCTTGTTGGGAGGACTTGTCCTTTGAAGTCTTTATTTTCTGGAAAGGGGTGCCCAGAAGAGCCTTAAGCAAGTGGGAAGACATAGCGTATGGAGACTAGTTTTTGTGGGAGGCGACGCACTGGGAGGACCTGCTATGGGAAGCCTTGTCCTGAGGAGGCTTGCCTGGTGTAGGCATGTCACGGACTCCATTTTCCGGTTAATCTCAGGAAAAAATAGTTTTAAGTTCTATAAGATGGAAAACTGGATAAGGAACATTTCGTTTTTTCCTCCTCCTATACAGAAATAATTTTTATTGATCTTCTTACATTTCTAGTGTACAGCTCTTGAGAAACACATACGTTTATAAGTTTATTAGAACTGTATATTTTAAAGTCTACCACAGAAAACTTTCTTTTTCATACTAAAAAATTTCATTTTTAGTCTTCATCAGGTCGTCATTCTCATTTCTTCATATACACAAAATAAATTGCCGTCTAAAATTGCAATGAACAATGTTTTTACACTCAAGTGTGAATGCTTTCATTGGCGGAATTAAATCGGGCAATAAAGTGTGCATATAGTCGCGTAAGTAAATCGGCTGATCTCAAATGAACCGACGCACCTCGGTACGGAGTCGTAAGTCGGGCAACCCTCAAACACGAATTAAAGGGAAGCGGATTCAAATCGGATGGCACTATATAGGAAGGTAGCTGTAATTTTAATTGATTGTAACCTTTTGATGCAACTTCGGAACAAAAACGATATTTTATTTTATCCTTTCATTTTATTTTAATTGATTTACTGTATTCGCATCTTCTTAAATAATCCTCATATATTTCATGTGCTTTGTGGTTTACTTGACTGTTCCGTTCACGGTTTCCTTCCTGGTTGCTTGGTAGTGTACTTGACTGTCTACTTGGTTTGCTTGATGGATTGCTTGATTGTTTGGATGATATTTGACTGCACGGTTTGCTTGTTGGATTGCTTGACGATTTACTTCACTGCTAGCTCGTTGACTTGCTTCACAGATTGTTTGAAGTATTGCTTGAATGTTAATTTTGCTCACAACAGCATCATTATTATCATTCGCACAAGCAGTTGACAAAAAATGGTCCACACTCAATTGCCGAAGATCGTCTAGGTACAGGGTTACAAACTGGTTATTATCTGTGTCAAATACATGATTAATTTTGTCAGACGAATCGGACAGTAGTTTTATCCTATCTTTCAGCTTCCATCCAATGGTGACATAACTCCTTGCCATTAAAGACGTATTTTCGTCCAATTCATTCATTCTGCCATCAACGATACTTCACAACTGAACTATCCTTTGGTTAGGTGTATATTTATATGTCCTAGTATGAGGAATATCTTCAACGTTGTATTCGGGGAATTTGTCATTTGAAGTCGTCTGTGAACTCAATTCTGTGAGAAGAAATAGAAATAGGTGAATTTCAGTACTTGTAATATAATATGAATTAAAAAGATTAAATAGGAAAACGCATGCATGATATGTAGCTATCATGAAGTATTTATCTGTCTCTCTGATAAGACGATTTGATTTTGTACAACTGATTTTTATAACAGAAGTTGGTTAAGTTAAGTTAATTGGTTGCGTTACCAAATTACATTTATTAATGGTTTGAATATTGATTTTAAAAGGTCTACGCATGAATATGGAGGGACTACAAAGACCTACAAAGACCGAGCGCGTAGCGCGAGATCCGACTGATGCGCGACCTAGACGTTATCATGAATAATTACAAAATTAAAAAAAAATCTTATAGAGTAACAGAAGGTAGTTCCAAAAAAGCATTCAGAGGCGACTAATGTCACCTTCAGCGCTCTCGGCCGCTGCGTAAAGACAACAACGGTGAAGGAGGAACTGCAACCTAAATCGTAGACCTAATATTATGCCTATTATAACATCGACGCAAGAGATTTTAAACATCGTATCAAATTCATACCATGACTCATCAGGCACTCGACTGAGTCTGCGTCTGATGGCGAAAGAATCGGAAATACTCCAGATAAAATTTTAACACAACAATAATAATCTACGATTTTTGTTGGCTAAGATATTGAAGATTAAAGTAAGAGAATAAACCTGTACTGCCATGATTTGGAAAAACACCGTTTACTGCAATTCGAATGAGTCCTTTGTAATCTACAGTCAACTGCATTCAGGTGACTTATTCGAATTGCAGTTAACGATGTGCTTCCAAATCGCGGCAGTGTACGTCCATATGAAAAAGGGCCTTATGGAGACTTTTGAAGTTTGCATTGCGAAAAACCGCTTTTTAAACAGAATGCATCTGGAGTTGGAGTGTCATAACTGCACGAGTTATATTTTTTCATCAAACATATGAAATATGTCCACAGGTCAAACATCACTTCACGATGGTCTGACCATTATACTTGAAGCAAGCACTAGATTTAAAACTAATTTTTTTGAATATTGCGGAAACTTACGTAAAATTTCACCTCTCCCCCTTCCCCCACCGCTACCCCTCTGTAAGAAATAATTAGCAGCCAAGAGAGAGCCTTGAAAAGATTACGTAATAGTTGAACGACCTCGAGCGATATTCTAAATAAAAACGTTCCGTCGTATGAACAATATATTAAATAAAAGTATTCTCCCGAATACAACGTTATCTCTACCGAGGCTTCAATTTAGAAGGTCGAGTGAGATAGCGATTGGTATATTCAAGTATATAGGCATTATCTTACAGAATATTCATTACTTAGGCTCTTAACAGATTCCTCCGTTAGTTTGTATCGTTAATGATAGAAAATGAGAATCCTCTTTGGTGCTCTATTCTTCTCTTCAGCTGTTTTCTTTAATTCTATTGGTAAATACGTAATAATATAATATCATATCCATAAATTTAAGTACACTGTTAAAAATTTTTGTAATTTCACTACACTTTTACTAACTTTTGAATATTAGATTCACATTCCCCGAACAGTAATCTCAAATTACAACATATGTGTACTAAAACCTGTTGTACTAATTTCTAGAATTCAATTCACAAATTTTATAATTTACGTATCTATTAGTTTTATAATTCGAATTATAATATACATATAATTTTCTTTTCTGATAGTTTCATCTGAATTCATTATTACTCACGCAATAATCAAATAAATAAAAAAAATACAAAACTAACCTAGAAGTTATTTATCGTATCTGGAATTTTCACCTTTATCTTGCTTTTTTGGCAAATTTCCAGCTACACGTCATATTTCAATCTAGACTGATACTTTTTAGCGAACGCTCTGCATTCTGATGTTTTGATTTCAAATAAGCTGTAAAGATTAAGCAAAATCATGAGAAACTATCATTTTCTCATAATTCAGAGTATTAAACGTGTATATTAAATCTACTAAAAGTTGCATTATTAATTCACTATACGTATATGCATATTGCTTCCATTATATTCATAGTGAAATCGCTTTAAAAATTTCTAACAGTGCACATTTGTAATAGAAGCTCGATTGCAGCCCAGCTGTTCTTGTAAAAATAAACGTAGAAATCTACGAGAAATTCCACGTGTGACTTCATAGGTTGCTTCCCATGCACTAAAATCCACTTCTAGAAATATGAAATGAAACTGTTAATAAAATGGACATGGTACTCTGAACCTAACGATCACATCTATATTTGCGTATCTTTTACGGTTTATGAGATATTTGCAGTTAAAGATAACGCTCGAAGCTGACGTGGACTTTTTTTAAATGCCACTCGAATTTCACATGAGTTTCTACGCAAATTCCCACACGAATATTTTTAACTGGAAATATATATTTATTTCCTACTCGAGATTGTTTAAATTAAAAAGCCTTCTTCTCCCGACTGACCTCTCTTATTTAACTGAAACAATGTCTACTGAAGGTCAATTCAAGTTACCGATTAATGATCATTTATGAAAAAAAAACTTTCAAAAATTATTAATAAACAGCAAGATTACGTCAAATTCAAATTTGCCACTAATTTTCTTTGGGAACCCATAAAAGTGTTTTAGAATCATTCACCCTCAAAATTCATTATTGATTCTTATTTTCTGACGGATTCTGAACAACATGCTGAAATACAGAATCATTTGTGATATATTATCGCATTTCAATATTAGACTTACGAAAAGTCGACTTTTTCACATATTAAATCAATGGAAAACTTCATGGTCTTTGCGCTACTCCGAAATATTAACTTATTTGGCTCAAATTTGAAGGAAATAGCTTTTTCGGGTATTCGAACAAAACTTGGATATAAGAGCATAGAAATTCGAAAAGTGAGAAATAAGGGCCACCCTAAGCCACATAATTATGCATGCATTTTTCAGTTTAATTTTTCTCATTCATATTATATTACAAATACTGAAATTTTTCTATTTATATTCTTCCTTACAGAATTAAGTTCACAGGAGACTTTAAGGGACTTATTTCCTGATGGAAATATTCCTCCTATTACGACATTTCAATATGCACCTGACCAACAGTTAGTTCAGTTGAGAAAAAATATTAATAACACGGTCGAAGAATTCGATAGAAATTCAACTTTAATAGCAAGGAGTCATGTCATCATTGGATGGAAGCTGGATAATAGGATAAAACCACTATCTGATTATTCTGGTAGAACTGATCATGTATTTGACACAAATCTGAACAGGTTTGTAACCCTGAACGCAGACGATCTTGGGCAATTGGGTGTGGACGGCTCTTTGTCAACTGCTCGTAGGAATGATCGAGCTGCTGCTATACGCAGATCAATCCCGCAATCAAGGCTTCAAGCAATCCATTCAGCACAGCATCAAGTAATCCTAGAAGCGCAACATTATGCAGGCATACATGCACATAATTTAGCAAGAACTCAAGCAAACCCTCGCACAGACCCTGAAGCATACGATGAAGCATACTATCATGCATACGAGCGAGCATACCATCATTATTTATTGGAATACGGAATCAATGCGGATAGTAAATAAAATGTCAGTGTATTAGGGTAAGAAATTACTTGACAGTTACAATCTTCTAACATTTTAATCCAACTTTACATGAAAAGTAATATTTTGCAATGAAAAGAATATAATATGTTATGAAATAAATATATAAGTTAGATGAAGCAGTGAGCATACTTATTATCCTTCATACATACAGAATTTTTCAATAATTGTGTTTTACTCATTTGGAACCTCATGGTAATTCCAAGAGGTCGAGGACAAGGGTTAATATTAGCCGATTCGGCTCAAAATTGTAGGGGAATTTTTCATCCCGGTGCCAAAATGATTGAAGAAGATCATTCACCGGAAGCAAAATTTCACAAAGTATAAATTTAGGACACCATAATTCCTCACATTCTCCATATTTATGTAACCAAGGCTTATTATGCAATAGATTAACATAATAAAATGAAATGTAGTGATAAGAGCAACCATAAGCGATAATTTAACATTTGAATCCTTTCGAAAAGGGCTGATTCGCAAAATTATGCTGCAAAATCATGCTGCAGCGTCTGTACGTCTCTTACGTCGCACAAAAAAAAACAGTTCAAGCTACGACTATCAGATTTTGTATTCGTGTCATAAAGTGACCACTGTGAGCATAGTGAAATACTGAGAACCTTGTGAAACTTCTAGATTAATCTGAAACCTATCCCCTCTCCACATATCTCTTATTTACCCTTACCACATAAATTCGTTGATGTCGGGTAGTACAACGAAGCCAGACCTGAATAAGAAGGAGGCTACTAAAACATTATAGAGTAAAGGATGGTAGCAGTAAAAAGCATTCAAAGGCGATTAATTTCACCTCCAACGCTCTCAGTCGCTGCACGAAGGCAACAGCGATGAACCACAAACTTCAAACTACACCATACACCTAATTCTGTGCTTACTACAACATCGACGCAAGAGATTCCAAACATCGTATTAAATTCATAACACGCATGACTCATCATCAGCCACTTAAATTACTCCGTGGCCGATGATGAAAAAAAAACGGGATCACCCGAGATGAAGTTTAAACACATAATAATCTACGTCAAAAAATGTCCACTTAATCGTAATTTGCAGGCAACCTATACAACCAAGATCCATTAGTAGACGAGCTGGACATAAAGTAAAGAAAATACATGGTAAGAAACTGCCTAGACCATCAGGAAGTAGGCGACTACAACCATATGGAGTAACAGATAATAGCTCTACAAACATTCGGAGGCGATTAACGCCACGTCCAACGCTCTCGGCCGCTGCATAAGGACAACAGCTTTCAAAGACGAACTCCGAACTACACCATACACCTAATTTTGCGCCTCCCACGACATCACCATAAGAGATTTCAAACATCGCATCAAATTCACAACATCTCCAACTCATCCGGGCACTTGGTCCGTGGCTGATGACGAAAAGACCGGGAT